>PQWD01000764.1:110932-217212 GCA_019425675.1 Leucinodes orbonalis
AATTTTTAATAATGAGTACTTTAAATCTGTTCATTTTTAGAAATAAATAAATTATGAAAGTATGTATGTGGTTTTAAATGATAAGCTTTTGTCTACATGTAAAATATATATTATAATTTACTGTGACTGTTTATTCCCACTCATCTTTGGAATTTATGCAAAGGTGAAGTCACAGACATAGCTTTTTTTTTCAAAAATACTGATTATTTTACGTTGGAGAATAGCAAGGTACTTATTTTGAAACTTTATGAAAATCTTTTTCATTAAATTCATCTTTACTTAGTATGAGCCACATATTTTAGTTAAGTTCCCATTTTACCGTAGAAAATACCTTTTTTCCCAACTGTAGAAGGAGACATAAGTTTTTAAAATACCATAAAAAGTATATATTGTTTGCACTATAATATTGTTGAGCTTGTTTTTTCTTTTTTAAGGGATATTTTGAGTAGTCAGTATTTTTGTTTATTAAAAAAATAAAAAATCATCTTCTAGGTAGAAACCAGTGCTTCAGAAATAATGTTATACCTACTACGCGGGCGAATGGTTCTCAGCGAGCCGTGCTGGTGGCGGCTGCTGGCCAGTCTGCTGCCTGTGTTTCCGCTGTTGCATGCATATGCTGAACATGACACTTTATTAGGTGAGATGTCTTTCGAAAATCATCAGGATATAATATATAGTTTTTAATGTCTAAGTGAATGGGACAGTCAGTGCCCTGGTGGTAAGTGATACATTTGACAATGACAGATGCCGTGTTCATAGAAATTAGATAAAGGGATCTTTATTTCATTTGCATCACAGTGTCCTGGTGGTAAGTGATACACTTGACAATGACAGATGCAGGGTTCGTAGGAATTAGATAAAGGGATCTTTATTTCATTTGAATAACAGTGTCCTGGTGGTAAGTGATACACTTGACAATGACAGATGCAGGGTTCGTAATAATTAGATAAAGGGATCTTTATTTAATTTCCATCAACTTTTCCTCTCAATAAAGACATCTGCGGAAGATCAGCGGTTCGGTATTTACGTACTCCTTAACTTAATGCTGAGGAGGTGCCTATTCTGCGGCACTTCTGTACCTTATCACTTGATCATTCAACAACTTCCTGTATTTTTGTGTCAAACAATAAATATATTTTATTCTTTCTATAAATTAATAACAGTACCTGTCATTATTTTCCGACAAAAATGTCCTGCGTCCGTCACCAGAGACGACACATGTAGGTAATTTTATAGTTCTTCCGCACATTCTACGAAATAAATCTTATAAAATAGCGATAGACAGATGAGAAGTGACTTATTGTCCGAGATTTTTAGGTAAAGCGATATGCAAATCACTGGAGGTGGATATAGCGGAGTGTATGGGCGTGTCGCTGGCGGAAACTACGTGGGGGCTATCGCGGCTGCTGTTTTGTCGCTGCGTGGCTGTGCAGTTGGATGCTGCGCACGCGCTTTGTTTGTTACTAGGTAATATATACTACTCTTTACGCGATGGTTGAGGGTCAGAGAATAAGAATTTCCAGATTCAACTTGTTTAATTGAGTGTACAAAGGTTCTTAAATGAGATAACTTTTTAGCGAGTTACTTATCTACTCACTTAATGACCCTAATATGGTATGAACTTAAATACTTATAAAATTATGCATAAGTAATCGTACGACCAATCGAAATAGCTCGTCGCGACATGCCTTTATTCGCACAGCGTTTTTGAATTTTGCGGACAAACTTAGTGGAATGCATCATATAATACATCAAGATCGAAGCCCAGCTAAAAAATAAAACATTAAATAAAACTAATATTCCAGACGATGAAAGATACTTGCCACCTAAAGAGGCATTGCGTGCCGACATTTTGATGAATGCATTACGCCGAGTCCAACCACAGGAATTCAATGTCGACCAAAATAGTTCACCTACAAAAAATCCGCAGGTTTGTGTTAAATATTTACGTTATTTAGTAATGTTGATACATCAAATATTTTTTTGAATAATTAAGTTTGCATATTCATAATCGCCAAAAGATAATATATATAAATTAAAACTTTTTCAACAGTAAAGATTTACGATTTTATAACATATTTTTTTGAAATTTTGATGACACCTTTTATAAATTTGCAGACAACGGGTTTACTCCAAACCCTGGACGTGTTGAAACAAGACATAACCATGGGCGAGGATGGTGAGTATGTGAGCCGCGGTTTCAGCCAGCCCACGCTGGAGCCTTCGCTCCGACGCGCCACACTTCAACAACTGGCGGTGTTGATGCGTCAAATGGATATGCACGAGACTTTCCTGCAAGCCGATGGCCTTAACCTCGTCGTCGCTACTTTGAGGTTAGTTTAACATTGTGTAATTGTTGACTTGATTTCCGATTCACGAAAACGTGGTTAATAAAATTACAGCCAGTACATACCTATACGATGGGTCAGTTCACATGGACATTTTCTATGGAATTACAACCTATGGCGTTTTTAGATTATTAAGTGCCGCACTTTTTTTTTTTTTTTTTTTTTTTATCCTTTATAGGCAGACATTTGACCGCCATCTCACCTGATGGTAAGTGAAGATGCGGCCGAGGATGGATCATGACTGCCTAGAAACAGCCTATTCACTCTTGCCTTGAAGACGGCCAGGTTGTAATGATCGGGGAACACATAAGGAGGCAAAGAATTCCATTCCTTTGCGGTGCGCATTAGGAACGAGGCACCAAAGCGGGCTGTGCGGATGTGTGGAATGTCTACCACGTAGGGATGGAACGCTCGCCTCCGTCTTGTATCCCGATGGTGAAAAGGGGCTGGTGGAATTAACGCGTGTAATTCCATCGCACACTCACCGAAATGTAGCCTGTAAAAAACTGATAGCCGTGCAACTCTACGACGATGCTCGAGGCTTTGCAGCTTAGCATCAGTCAGAGTAGGGTCGCCAATGAGCCGCTCAGCACGCCGCTCAATCGAGTCCAAAACAGCCAGTTGGTATTTGGCTGATCCATCCCATAGGTGGCAGCAGTATTCCATACAAGACCGGACTTGGGCTTGATATAATGCTAGAAGCTGTCCTGGGGTGAAATACTGCCTGACCTTGGAAAGGATCCCGAGCTTTTTTGCTGCAGTCTTTGCTTTGGACTCGATATATTGGCCGAAGTTGAGATTGGCAGTGAGATGAACACCAAGAAGCTCTAGGCTATCAGTCACTGTGACAGGTACATTCCGGAAAGTCGGAGCAAGCTCGAATTTGCTCCGCTTGGTGGAGAACAGACACGCCTGTGTTTTGGTAGCGTTGAACGTCACCAGATTAGCATCACCCCAAGAGGAGACTGCTTGAAGGGACGCATCCACACGGCTTACCATGGCCTCTCGACAAGACTGGGTTTCTTCCTTACTGGCCCTTGCGTCCGATAAATACCTATCCGTAACTGTGCTGTCGTCTGCATACCCAATGATACCGGCATAAGCAAATCATTTATGTGCAGCAAAATAGAGTTGCGGACAGGACCGATCCCTGAGGAACGCCGGCATCGATAGGTTGGAGGTCAGAATAGTAGCCATCAATGACTACTCGTATTGACCGGTCACTCAGGATTAATATCTTTTTGTAATAAAAAAATGGGTTCTTTGATATAATTATAATCTTTATGATATTTTGAGGTTTTGGCCCAGGAAATATTCCGGGGGCAAATGATTCCACGATTATGTCGTCCGTGAAAAAATTACTTCCATCATCTAGTAAGGATCAGGTAGAATGGATGAAATTTTAAAATGTTTCCTTAAAGTACAATGGTGAATATACACGTGATAGAGTATGCAGAGTTAGGCCTCATCACAACGCCAACCCAAAGAATCAATCGGATAGGAAACAACCGGATCGTGTTAGGTTTCCATTAATTTCACTGGCCATATCATTCACGTAGCCATCTTTACTCTCAGAATGTCACTATTGGTTGACGACTACCTGGCGTACCCGGAATGCGCTATCAGCTGCGTGTCCGTCTTAAACAGCGTGTGCTTCGCGAGCCGGCACAGTTTGGCCAAGATCCCCGATTTACCAATGCTGCTTATTCGAGGCAAGTGAACCAACAGCTTTTTCCAATTTTAATATAACTCCGTAATAAGTTTAAGAAAGATCACATTTCCTTAGCTTTTAGTTTAACTAGTATTATGTTAGGCCATACTTTACTTAGCTGCAATGTTTTATTAAAGCCGCTTTAAATTTAACTGTAGCCTTAATGTTTAGAAAGGTGTTTTAGATTAAATACCAATATCAAATTACAAGTTGACCTTAGTTGTTGAACATGTTCTATTACATACTCTGGAAGCAATGGAGTTATACAATTGACCCATAGGTGAAAGGACGATCAAGTGGCCTGTTTATTAAGTAACTGATTGAATTCCTAATCAAACAAAAGTCTTACTCTTTAAACACCTTTGATGGATATAGCCACACACAATTGGTTTTTTTATTGTATGAAATAATGACTGCTAAATGGCTAAACTGTAATATAAGTTATGTTTATTGCAGTAATCCTCGTGTTTCCTGCGAACGAGTCAGCGGTGTGTATGTCGGCGCAGGTGTTGTCTTTATCAGCGTGGTCGGGCTTCGCCCTTCAGGAGCTGGATGCGAGTAGACGGCGAGTTCCCGCATTACCGGCTTGTGTGCTTCGCCGTGTTCGGCTGCCTTTCGCCGCTAATGAGTACTGGACTACAAGCCCTAATGCTAGCCATTCTTCTCTTGGTATGATCGGTAAAATGTTTTAGATGTTTGTTGTAAATGTTGGTTTAAGCGGCATTAGACGTGATAACAATGTATATCGTTTGTTTCTAGTTTACTTTTGCGTTACTTCAAAGTCAAGGTAAAATAAAAACACGTAATAAATTTAGGCTCTAAAAGGCACTTTACAATGTCAAATGAAGGGATCACTGGTTCGGTATTTGGTAAGAGCAAACCCTGTAACGCTCTGGAATAAATACTTCCACAGTATTTTGAATTACATGACCATTTTATTTAAATCGAAATCCAATGAAATGAGCGTGTGTGCTTTGCTATTTAAGTGATTAAACCTTGATCTAGTGGGGTGTTTTGAGGTCGTGCGGGGACGTGGGTCTATATCGTAGAGGCTTTGTGAGATACAATTATGAATATGGACCTGTACCCGCAAGGACTTGTATATGAATGGGGTAAAGTCGGATGATCGGGTGGTAAGTGATACGCCAGAGCATGACAGATGCAGTATTGAAGAAAATTAAAAACACTAATTTTACTAGCTACGGTACCTTTATCTCAAAAAAATGCAAAATATTCTTATTTCACGGGACGATAACTGGCACTACGACGGTACCTATTAAGACGACTCAGTATCGAGTCTGCCACTAAGTAAGATTGAGACAACGGGGTTCCTGCTAAATATCAATTAAATCTTTAAAAAATGATGGAGAAAATGATTATTCTATACTTATTTTTTAATGTTATAAGTGTACATTACGGTCAGAACGCTCACCTGATGACAAGTGATATGCCTAAAGCATGAAAAAGCAGCATTGAAGGAGACCAACAATTGATAGACAGTTATTATCCTCCATCAATGCCGCACTGCGTCTGTCACCCGAGACAATAGATGTTAGGTCTCTTATACCCGGTAATTTCATATGCAGAGTGGATAACAAGCGATGAGGAATGGCGCAATCTGGCGTTAGTCCGGTGGTGGACCGCGTATGAAGGGTTCACGCGAGTGGTGTGCGGGTCCCCCCCTTCCCCTGCGGTGGCTCCCCTCCGGGTACCAAGTGGTCGCGAGCGTCTGAGGGCCGCATGCCCTTTGTACGGGACCACGGCTGCACTGTTGGCGTTGGAAAATGCTACGTCACACGCCCAGGTTGCTGATGCCTTGTGTTTGCTGGACGCGTAAGTGCGACATGTAGATAATAAAAGACCAAAAAGTCTAATCTATCATTTTTTTAGGCTTTTTTTGCCAAAATGCCATCCTGTGCAATTGTAACATACCATCATCGCAATGAATCAGTAAATTTACTAAGAAATATAATAACTTTTCACAGGTAAGAACCGAAAAGAAATTGCGACACTGGGACTGCCTACAAACTTGGCGGCTTGTCCAGTCTAATGTATATTCTGATGTCTGTGGACCTTAGTAATTGACCATTGTTTGCTATAGATACACCCACCTGGTGTCGTCATCTTCTACCACTGGGGAGGAGTACGCAGCGTTGCCATGGCAACACATGCGACGGTTTCTTGTCGCACCGCCTGCTTCGGCAAGAGACACTGCGCTGCTCACCTCTATCATGTATTTTATACTAGCTTACATGGATAATGTACCTAATGAAGGTAAGCTTTAGTTTTAAACTCTCGATCGGTAGATGTATATAGAGCTTACATATTACCCATGCCACAACATGGTGTAATAAATAAGTCGGCTACAACTCTGAACGTTCCTGTTTCAATCCCGATGCACTCCAATTATGTGTATCATATGCATAAATAGCTTTATATTTGTCTGCGTGTTTTTGTGTTTGAATCTATGTTTCAAAATTCTGCCCATCGCGTCAGTTGGGAAAAATTTCAATTCATAATCACGTTACTCGTAAAATGTCATAGTGACATAAAAGTATACTCGTGCTTTTGATATTGTACCCTTCCAATGACCCTTTATGGTAAAAAATATAATAATAATTTTGTGTTAAATGTTAATTAATAACAAATTTAAAAAAATCGGCGCACACTCCAAAAAATAATTAATCTTAGTTTATGTCAAAATAAAAAAATATAGGGATTTATTTTGCTGTTATCGTGCAAGCAGCTCCAAAACCTTACTCGTTACGAGATACTCGTTGCAAAAAGTCACCGTTACAACAACAGTATTGCATTTTATTGGAAATATTTTTTGCCCAAGGTGGAACCATGGGCTTGGATTAAGTCAGCTTTTCTGGGTGAAGATACGAGTGTGATATCTCTGCTGGCCAGAGAACAGCTGTTACCTCAGCAGACGCCACAAGAAGGCATTGAAGTCACCCAGCTGAAGATACAAATTGTCAAGGTTCTATTGCGTTGCGTGCTTTTGCTGGAAAAAGACCAGTATGACACTAACAAATTGGAGAGTTTGCTTAAAATCCTCCTATCCTGTCTATCCAGAATCGATTTGAAGAATTTTCACGCTTTAGGTAAGCTTTGATACAAAATATGTTAAACATTTGTTACCTTTATGACCTATACCATAATAATAACAAAGAGAAAACCGATCCGAGCCCCGTGCGGGTGATAGTAGCATGAACCCGTGTATTAAATTATTAATAAAAAACAACATATATAAATTAAAGGATTGATATGACGATCCATTTGGTGCAATAGTTGAGACGTCGGCTACTGCACCGAGGGTTCCGAGTTCGATCCCCGTGCAGTACAAACATTCGTGTGCATGAACATGTCTGTTTGTATTGGTCTTTGTGTTTTCTATTTATAATATGTATGTATTTACAAAAAAAATGCATATAAGTACGTTTATCCGTTGTTTTCTTCCCATACTACAGGCTTCACGCTTAACTTGGGGCTAGATAGCGCTGTGTCATGTCCATGAATGTCAATAATATATAATAATAATATACCATTGTATATTATTTTCCTCCAATTGATTTTGAAAGTTCTTAATTATTTTCTTGAATCTATGCTTGGTTAATAGTTAATTTTCTTAAACTTTGTGATCTATTTTATCTATCAAGAGAACCTGTTAATAGTGTTCCGTTTTAAAATAGATGGTTTATTTTACAATTACTTATTCTGTTAAAGTGAGCAGTCATGACCTAATTTTGTCTAGAATAATGACTTTCATTTTAACAAACAGGTTATCTAAACGAATTGATGCGATGTACAAGATACACGCTGCACTCCCGCTACTGCAAGATCTCCGAGGACACATTCGTGCAGGGCCTGAAGGTGTTGACGTGGACTTTGAGCGGGTGCGCTTCGGGCGGGGGCCGTAAAGGCTACTCGTGCCGCCTGGACGCCCTGCTGGCGTTACTGGCGTTATTGCGGCAAGCCCGTCAGGAACCAATCCCAGTCCAGGTAATCATCTGAAAAATATATATGTATGCTTAGGTATAATGTGTAGGAATTATATCTAAGCATGTACATATACAATTACAAAGTATACAGGAAGGTCAGGACGCTCCCCTGATGGTAAGTGATGGTTGATACGCCTGACCACGACAGAGCGTTAATCTGATTCAATAGAATTATGATAGCTTACTGGTATCAAATTTTACAAAGGTGTCGTCACCAGTTAAAATTGATTTATTTGTATGCATCATATCAAGCTATGAATTTATTTGTATTCAACAAGCGTCGACTGTACCGTCGATGCAACCTTATGGCGATAATGATATGCTTAATTGAGGTACTCCCAAAATAACTATTCGGAAGTCATTTAAGGCCCTCGTACGAGTATACTTAGGTAAGACAACGGTTTAGATTTACATTTGCAGTACTATTGATGAGTTTTTCTCAGTAATAATAAGGCAGTCAGTCCAACAGATGGTAAATATCAATCGGTGGCTTATTGGTGTGGACCGTTGTCTCCGATCTGGAGGGCGCAGGATCAAATCCCGTCACGTACCAATGTGTTATCGAATTTTGAAAATTGTATGTACGTTTATCTGACGCTCTTAAGGTGAAGGAAAACATCGTGGGGAAACCAGCACGCCGACTAAGTAATTCAAATTTTGTGCGTGAAATCAGCCATTACGCACTGGGTCGCGTGGAATACTAAGGTCTATACACCATATACGAGTAGGCTCGTGTCCCTACCTCCCTTCCTATAATGAGCTGATGATGATGATGATGAAATACCTATATTACACAATGTGTACACATGTCATGTGATTCCGAAATAAGGACCATAGCGCAGTTGGGAACTCCTGACATAACCAATTTAAGGTTAAAGGATTCAGCAATTTCAGTGCCATCATCCTGGAACATAGCAATAAAAGTATCATAAATATTAGCTGGTTTATTAGGTATCATTAAGGTATACGCATTGAGGTATTTTGTTAAATTATTCGATTATTCTTAATGGATAAAACTTAAGTGTTGAGTTGTGTTAATGACCCCTCCGGTCATATCAGGGTTCCGTTTTTCCTTTTGAGGTACAAAACCTCCTAAAAATGCATGATCATTCGTACTTCGTTATTGTTAAATTAAATTTGTTCTGAATCACTTACCTATATGACATGGTTGTTCTAGCTAAGTATTTCTTTGAAACCAAAATGTTCAAAAGATTTATATTATTATCGGTCTGTAATATTATAGGATGCGATAACGTTAAATAGGTGTACTTATTGTTCTGCGAACTGTTAGCAAGTCTGATGTTATATATATGACACTGGGGAAAATAACTGAGTAGATATATTATGTTGTAATCGATATTCCATAAATCGATAAAAGTGCAGATAGTAATAATTATATGTATTTTAATTGCCCTATTTGTGTTTTCCTAAAATGAAAATCCAGTCATATAATTCGATCGTATTCTCAAAATTAACAAAATTATAACGATTTTTATAAAAAAAACTTTATGAATGCAACTTATTACTCCACCTTTATTATACTTAAAACGTATAATACGTTTTGACAACCCATTTGGTGTTGCGGTTGAGGTCGACTGCAACACCAAGGGTTCTGGGTTCGATCCCCGGGCAGTACAAACATTTGTGTGCATGAACATGTCTGTTTGTAATGGTATGGGTGTTTTCTATGTATCATCATCATCAGCTCATTAAACGTCCCCACCGAGGGGCAAGAGCCTACCTGTATAGGGTGATTAGGCCTTAGTCGTCCACACGGGCCCAGTGCGTAACTTGGGGCTAGATAGCGCTGTGTGAATGTAAGTGGATATTTATTATTATTTTTTTTATTATACTAATGTGATTTTGATATGATGTTAGCGTTGGTGTGAGGCATGGGCGGTTTCTGGCACAACCGCAGTGGCAGCATGCGCGGCTTATGCGCCAGCCCCACTACGAGCGGCTGCGCTTCAAACTATGGCGGCGCTTGCCCACTATCCCCAGTTTGGACCTCATCTGCTGCAAGGTATTTTTTTTTGTCTGTATCATATTTGGAATTATTAAGTGTAAAATATCGATGTTTTAGTCTGGTATATATTTATGAATACTGTAAAAAATGACATATCTGCAAATAAGGTTAACATTAGTTCTTAAATATAAGTCCTAAAGCTAAAATTATTAGAATACTTGAGGTACACAAGACTAACCTTAATTAACATCCGGCTAGTATATAGGAAATTTTGTAAAATAAGCATTTATTGTTCCAGGTGTACGTAATGATTATTTTCAAAACACTGTTTATCAATGAAATGTCCTTATTTCCTTGAGAAAAGTTGACTTGTACGTATTTTGACATATTATTGCCTCTGAATGTAATTATTGGCAAATGGCCGGGTTTCAGAAAATCAGGATAGGCTGTATAAAAAGACTTCGAAGTAAACTACCGACCACACTGGAAGATCAGCTTTCGAATTTGCCCTGGCTTATGGTTTCACACAATTGGTTGTTGCGCCTACGCGAATACTAGATGTGGTTGACCGTTCATCCTTACTACTGGACCTTCTGTTGACCACTCACCCGGACGAGTACCTGGTCTCGGTAGGCGTTCCTTTGGGATCCTCCGACTACTGCTTGAATCGGAACACAGTGCCACTTACATCCTTTCCTCGTCCGCTTTTCGCGGGTCGCCGACGCGTGTCTAAACTATAGGTCATCAGATTAGGAAAGGATGCGGTTCTTTTGTGCATCTTATGCCTAGGGTAGATTTATCTCCAGATGATTCTGAAGTCGCTGTTGATTCTGTTCCTGCAAGGAGTGGAACTTCTTTTTCCTTCACAGTTATTCCCGTTGGTGGCAGATCTCAGCCGTGGTTTGGTAGCTCATGTAAAACTGCAAGTCGGCGGTATCTTTACGGCGACTTGCAGTTTTCCCTGTGTTTAAAAAAAAGTTAAGTTTTAGTTCTTGAATCGTACATGTTATCTACTAGTGACTATGATTTGATTAACCTATTAACCGCCGGGATTACAAATACAATATGTATCTGTCACGGTCAAAGGGTTAACGCATTCACTGCTGCCACGGGGTCCCATCGCCTAATATTGTCCGTGAGCTTCCTACGAAGTTTCGATAGATGGCGTTACTGTGTATCAGTTTATCTTGCTTACACTTTAAAATGCAATATTATCAAATAATTATTATTCCTAAAATCAATATTTTCCTTAATTCAATCAACAATCATGTAAAAAACATTTTTTACTAATAAATAAATTTTTTTTAAAGATTTGCGACAGTACCGGTAACGGCAGTAAAAGGAACCACCACAATTATCGAAAGCACGGTTGCAGCAACAAAAAAAAAAGTTAATAGATGGCGCTTGCACATGTACACTTTGAGCGAGCAAACTGCGTTCAATTTTATCACAGTTAATGTGTTTTTAGATGTGTTGAATCAGCTTTTCTATTATAATGTTTTTATAACAAATTGCTATTTTAATGAACACTGATAAAAAGACTACTTATGAATTGTAAATGGGAATAATAAAAACATGAAATATGCAGTGCAATCAAAATAAAATTGCATGTTAGATGGGTCGAACTAAACGCAACTCAACTAAAAGTTTTAAATTTTATTCTTACTTTTTTTGTACTTCTTAAAACTTGCTTCTGCTTAAATTTATCGTTAAAACTACAAAAACGACTTGGCTACGTTTTTTGAACTTTGAGGAAAAAAAATACCGATTTAAAACTAAAAATAAATTTTAGCCAGATAGAAATGGTTAAATAATTCTTTCATAATTTTGATGTCGGAGCCAAACGCACTCTTCAGCTTTATAATTTAATATAGGTAGGTAGTTTGTTTGGCACCGACATAAAAATTATGAAGAATTATTTAAGCATTTCTATTTGGCTAAACATATCTCTGTAGATTTTCAGTTTGAAGTCTGTATTTTTTTGTCTGAAAATTTTTGAGAATAAGTGAGTGAATGAGGGATTCCTAATAAAAATATCACTCAAATAAACATCTGTCATGATTACATGAAGTAGTAGTTGATATGAGTCGATTTTTAATGTTCAATTTCTCTGGTCACCACTCATCAAACCCTTATTTCCTTATCTTGGAACCACCTCTGGACTATCCTCTTTCCAAAAAAAATAATCATAAAATCAGTTCATAAACGACGAAGATATATGCGAACAAACGTAAAAAAATTGGGCAAGCGCGAGTCGGATAGTGGTGGGTTCCGCAGCAGTAAGTTACATAGAATAAAATATTATTTATTTACTTAGGCACCTACTACAGCTTTATTATGAGAAAATAGTGGTTCACCATTTATGACGTATAAAAAAAACTTCACATCAGAAATCGCTTAAACTAAATTTGATTTGTCAGATTTTATGGTTATGTACATCATTTTTTATTTTATCAACCCATAGTTTAGAAATTAGAGCCCTCCTCGAATTTCTAACACACTTTTTTCAACTTTGAAAATGTCTCTCGCGCAAAATATTCAAGTTATAAAAATGATATTAGAAACCTCGATACCATTTTTCAAGATCTATACACATTGATACACCAAACGGGGGGGTCGATGAAAAAAATATTTTTTTTCAGTTCACTGTATGGAAACCCCAAAATATATTAATATTTTTTCAAGTTTCTTGTAAAAACCTTATAGCGGTTCACAGAATACATATATCTACAAAGTTTGAATAGTGTAGTTCTTATAGTTTCGGAGAAAAAAGGATATGACATACGGACGGACGGACAGACTTGACGAATTTATAAGGGTTCCGTTTTTTTGCCAAGGTCGAATCGAGTAACCTCCTTTTTTTAAGTCGGTTCAAAAGCAGCCCCTGTTTTTCCTTATTACATCAGCTACCTGCCAAAAAAGTCCCGTCCAAATACGTCAAGCCGTTTCACAGATTACCCGGAACAAACTGACAGTCCGACAAAAATTTTAAACATTGTTATTTTGGCATAATATGTAGTACCGCATATATATTGATATGCATAAATAAGTTACCGTCCTAACGCTGGAACGAAGAGCCTACCTTTACTTTCCGTCTTCAAAAATAAATTCAGTTCACCGGTATTGATAGTGATAAAAATAAATTATATCAGTTCCTTAGCAAATTAAAAACGCAATTTAATATAGTGTCGAAAACTAAATATAACAAAAACATAAAAAACATTACAAGTGTGGAATAAGTGACCATTGATTCAAAACACTAATAAGTATTTTGAAGAAAACGCGTAAGTGACGCGTCTTGCACGGCGCTTAAGTCCTTATGTTTGTATCCTTTGTCCTTTGATAAATATATCGTCGCCGTTGATGGCTTCCATTCAAGACCGCTCTTGCGGCTATATACCTACATAAGATGCTTTTCGTTCACAAAATATCTGGCTTTTATATTATTTACAAAAAAGTGTATAAGTATGTTTAGAACTCATACATAATACAGGCTTCACGCTTAACTTGCGGCAAGATGGCGCTGTGTGTATATCAGTGGATATTTATTAATATATAATAAGAGCCTCCTCTAATAACCCCCACCTGGAACCAACGGCTTACTGCTCAATATATATATTCTATATTTTTGAAATAATAATGAGTAATAGTTTTATTTAAAAAGTTTAATTAAAAAACCTGGAAATTCATTTGTTATTGGTTCACAATCAACAATAAATTCATTGTTTAATTGCAACGTCACAATTAATCAATTCTTAATTGCAATTAAATTTGCACAATTACACACGCCACGCACGACGCGCGCGTCAAATATACATACCTATCTACCTATGCCTATCAAAATGTTTGGTTTGAGAAATTACATTTTAGTCGGATCGGATTCGGAAGAGCGCACTAACGCGCGACGTTGCCGCTCTGTCAAAGCGCACGACTGTAAGAATAAATAAATGCGCTGTTGCCGTCCTTATTTAGAACTGTGATTAATTAATAGCTGTGTTTTTACGCCACTATCGGATTTTCAAATATCAGTTTAATCTGTCTACGCGAATCTTGCTATAAGCACCTAGTCACGGACCTAGTGGCATCTAGTGAGAATAAAGTGAGTTAAAATAGCTTCCTCAAATAGCTTCCGTAAGTGGTCACGTTTTTTCAGTATGGGATGCATCATCTGTATAGTATATATTATTAAATCTGTGCTGCTATAAAAATTAACAATAGTAAATCGATTGTTAAGATCCAAGGGTGCGAGGTGTGGCAGCTAACATGTTAACACGTTCCTACTGTAACAACAGACTAAATAATTTGTATAATCTTTAATTTGCTCTAGATTCTGCATCGGTTATCTTGTTATTGCATTGTAATCTTAGGAGGTCACATGTTTTTAGAGAAGCTGATTGCATAGTTATTATACAATAATAATAATAACATTATTTCTCTCATCACAAAACAATTAGTACATAAGTTCAGGAGACAGACATATTTTGATATAAATATTGTGCGAGACTTGCCTATGCTAGACCTACTATAGTGAATCCGTCTTACGGGTCATCAGGCTCCCACCACCTCAGATAACATAGGTTACTATTAAGTTAGTCAGTCCTTGGACGAGTAATTAAGATTATGCTGCTTAATAATATGTTAACAAATAATTTTACTTACTTACTAAGAACATAGACTCTGCTATTTAAATTTTTATTAAATTAAATTACGCCATTCGTTATTATGTGTGTAACATTCTTAATATGTGTACAACATTCTTAAACCTACATGCGTGTTTACATGCGGTATGTATATGTCGGAAAGTGTGTGTGTTTTTATGTGTATTTTTTGGTGTATATGTGTGACTGTACGAGGGTTGTGTTCATTTTATTCAATCAATCAACCGGTCACAGTCAAGAATTCCTCCGTTTTTGCATAGGTCATATTCAGCAGCCATTCCGTCACCCTTTTCCTACAACTGTGGCTTGATTAAGGGTTAATGCAAAGGATAGAATTAATAGTGTTGTATAATCAAGACCCTAAAAAGCAAAAGAATCTTTGAGCGAAACTTGTATGAATACGATTCGTTGTGCATACAGAACCATTCTGCGCTTATCAGATTTTAGCTGTGGTTCATAGGGTCAATATATTAAATTTTCTTTGTCTGCCATAGTCACTCCACTTTCTCGCCAAGCTCTCTACTCAATAAGGAATTTGGACATTTGGCGGTCTGTTACTATTAGGCAATAATACACCACGGGCAGGTAGAGGTTGGCTTGTTGGGCTTGGACCGTAAGGTAACCGTTAATACCCACCTATTCGCACTGGGCCCCCGTAGTATTACGACGACCTGTCTCTGCAGTAGGACTTTACAGGGCGTTGGTGACAATGTATGTTATTGAATATTTTTTATAAACATGTTATGTATTAGGAGAAACAGCTTTATCTCGTAAATAAACTGTCTTAACATGTTTCCCCCACTTGACTAGAAATTTAGTTGAATAACTTTGATATAGCGATACGGGAGGACTCCCTGTCGCAATTGGGTGCCCAAATACTGGCTGACAGAAGCGAGGCGAACGCAGTCCGTGCGAGCGCTGCGGATCTACTCACGGCGGTGACGGCGCGTCTTTCCACGCACTCTGACGTAAGTACGATCGATCGAAGCATTGATGACGTCATTTATTTGTTATATTTATAGGAAAAAGGTGCGTAAATCCATCGCCTTTTTTGTATGAGTAGATTGTAATGTTATTTGTTTTTATATACTTGTAATCTTACCTACTCTATCAAAAACAAAGTGTGGATGTTATGTTATTGGTTTATTTTTTAAGCACTTACCTATGGAAGATTGGAGCTTTTCTTTTTCCACTCGTTCCCTATTAGACCGGTATTTCATTGTTCAAAGAGATCTTAACTTAAAACAACGGATAACTCTACAAATCCCCTTACATTATTTATTATGAATGGGTTCCTAGTAATACTTGTAATCGCTTTAATATAAATAAATTGTACCTAACACACAACTTGGCTCAAAAAAAGATATGAACCAACTAACTGTCACGATTTTTTTTAATATGGTGGCTTAAAACTGTCTATTGACTATTATAATTTTTTGGTTATATTATTATCTGTTCTGGTTCTTATATATATTATTTTTTGGTTATATTATTATCTGCAAATCGAGCGTCGAGTGAGAGCGTCGGTGGCTCAGTGGTGTGGACTGTCGCCTTCCTACCGAGAGGGCTGAGGTTCAATCCCGACACGTACCAATGTATTTTCGAATTTTCGAAAAATATATGTACGTTATCCGACGCTCTTACGGTGAAGGAAAACATGTGAGGAAACCTTCATGCACTCCTGCGAAGAGTTCGAAGGTTGTGTGTGAAGTCGTCCAATCCGCACTGGGCCCGCGTGGACGACTAAGGCCTAATCACCCTATATGGGTAGGCTCGTGCCCCTCGGTGGGACGTTTAATGAGCTGATGATGATGATCATGATGTGTCATTTATATTTAGGAATAGTAACGCATTCATTGTCAAACTAAGCTTAATGCTTTGTTGGGTGTGTAATAAAAATGTTTGTCGAGTCAACTATAGATTTAGTTGCTGGAATAATTGTCTTTAAAAGTATGCTCCTTGTTTATTTGACGACCCTTTTGTTGTAATGGTTGAGGCGTCGGCTAACTACAACAAGGTTATAGGAAAAATATTGTTTCTTTTTAAAGCTGTATTCCGTCTTAATAAAAAGAAGTAAATAAGGTTTCCGGGTTCAATTCCCGGGCAGTACAACATAAGTGTGCATAAACAAAAAATATGAGTATTTTTGTACCGTTGGGCTTGTAACTACAATCTTCAAGCTTAACTTAGAGCTAGATAGCGCTGTGTGAATATTAATATTTATTTATCTATATTACCCAATCAGTTCATAAACTGTGCCTTCTGTATATATATTCCAACTACACACCGATTGACTAAACAGATAGCATTTGCTTATCAGTAGTATGATGTATAAATTTGTGAAATGCGTGTGAACGCACAATGAATAATTTATGCATTGTGGTAGCAGGACCAACGTTTGATTGGGACCACCTACAATGACAAGTTGTTATATGTTTATGTATGTGATTCATGAATCGGTCGTAATAAACGTCGTGCAATTATGATATGAGTACATTCATTCAATGTTCTCTACTTATGGACTAAGTTCGAAACTGTAGTAGAGTTTTAAATATTTTCTGTTATTCCCTGTTAAGTGAATTATTAGTGCTCTGTGTATATTGTAGGAAATCACCTAATAAAATAAGATATAAAATGTAAGATATTTATTGCGCTCAGCGCTCGCAAAAATGTATCTTCAATGTCAAGTATACGGTAAGATATTATGCATTGTTCTTGAAAAACAAGTCCTCGTGGCATCCTTCTTTTTATAATGATTTATTACCTTGATTGAAAGCCAGCCAACGTTGTCCAGAATTGAAGTAAAAATTATTAATAAAGTGGTAGAGCTACGAAGTTATCAAATAAAAAATGAAATCGATTAAATACGAGTAGTTTGTTCATTCATCCTCTCTTTTTTTTCTTCATTACCTATATGTGTTTGTATGAAATATTTTACTTGTAAGGTTTTGAAATATAAAAATAAAAATGTATATGTAAACGAATACTAATTGATTAGAGATACCTAATTATTATGGACTACTTGTGCATAATTTATCGTTCATTCTTATGGAATGCATCTGTAACCCGAACCAAAGTGTGTTACCTATCAGGCAGAGCTTTTTTTTGTATTTTCAGACGAATCGTTGGCATGTTTGCTAAGAACCCATAGTAAGTAGCAAATGGAATGCATAATATGCGCCCCCCATTACTTATTCTTTGTGAACAATGGACGTCGTAAAATCCATAGTGTGGGTATATGCGAGTCACGGGTACAGTACGTCAACAAGCGCGGCCTTGACTGCGTCGAAACAGCGTTCGCTAGGGCTAGGTTTATCTGGCGCTCGCCGCCGATACACTTCAATTGGCTAGTGACTGCGGTCGCTAGCACAGGCCTTGCAAGTTGCCACCGCTCATTGGCACACGCGCGCGCCTTGTTTTGTTTACTCACAGACAAAAACGCCGGCATGATCGTAATTTCCTGTGATTTCATATTTCGATAATTGTGTTACGTACATTGGATTCAAACTGTTATCAACATGTGGTCCACGATATTGTGTTTCGTGTTGGGAGTGATAATACTTTTAAATGTTTTTCTGGCCATTTTCCACTATACATCTAAGGGCCGCAAATATTGGCTGCTAAAAAAAGTGCCTTTCCGGGAACCATGTCCAGTATTCGGGAATTTCGGACCGATGTTTATAATGCGCCGTAGTTACACGAGCATGTTACAGTTTTTCTACGATAACTATCGGAATGAAAAATTTGTTGGCATTTTTCAAGCTCGCAGGCCGACATTGATGGTGATTGATTTAGATATTGCGAAAAATGTTTTTTCTAAGGAATTCTCTTATTTCAGTGATAGAGTGTCTGTGTCCACGGACACACAACGGGAGCCGTTACTCAGAAATCTGGCTAACATGAGTGGGGGAGAGTGGAAGGCGATGAGGCAAATAGTCACTCCCACCTTTTCGTCAGCTAAAATGAAGGCTATGTTTCCGTTGATTGCAGATTGTGCTCAATCCTTAAAAAATACGCTTCTTGAGGAATCGGTAGACGAAGTTGACATTCCAAAATTGATGTGCCGCTATACCACTGATGTGATTGGTAGTTGTGCTTTTGGAGTCAATCCATGCTCGTTGTCAGATCCAGACTCGCCTTTTCTGAGAATGTCGTCGAAAATGTTCAAAACAGACCGTACAACTATACTGAAACGTTACTGCAGGACTTTCTTCCCCAGACTATTTAAGTTTTTAAATCTTAGAACTTACTCTGCAGATGTAGAGGCTTTTTTCACTTCTATTATTAAACAAGTATTGACAGAAAGAAGGAACACAGGTGCTCAAAGGCATGATTTTTTACAACTAATGTTGAACGTACAGGATTCGCATGCGGCCTTCGCAATGACGGATGAATTAATAACGTCAAATTCATTTATATTCATGCTCGCCGGTCTGGAAACATCGTCCACTACATTATCGTTTTGTTTATATGAACTGGCAAAAGACAAAGATTTGCAGGATAGAGTAAGGGCTGAGGTTGTTGAATGCCTTGAGCGCCACGGTGCGTTAACCTACGATGCTGTGGCGGCGATGCGGCTCACCACGCAAGCTGTAATAGAGACGTTGCGTCTGCACCCACCGACTCCTCTTACTACAAGACTGTGCACGTCAGCTTGCACACTAGCCGGCACCGATTTGAAGATAAAAGAGAGAGATCCAATTTTAATACCGCTCCAGTGCATTCAGAGGGATCCAACGTATTTCCCTAATCCGAATAAGTTTGATCCGGACCGCTTCCAAGACGATCTGAACCCTCCAGCGTTCATAGCATTTGGTGATGGTCCTAGAAGTTGCCCCGGTAAGTTTTTAATTTAATATCTACGGTCAAAGATAATACTTTGCAAATGATTCATGTTTAAATAAACACGTGTTATTTATTGTTCTTGTGAATGGTTATTTAAAATTATACCGTGTACTTTGTTTGATAATGTTGTGATTGTCGAATGGCTTTACAAAAAGATTGTTTAATTTGTTCCGATGTAATTAAAAGAAACAAACAAGACATTAAATACATGTACCGGATTTGTATTGGTAATAATAATTATAAATCTAGAATTGTGCAATGTGTAGGCACACTGCCAGAGAAGTTATTACTAAAATATCATAACCAGAGTAATAGACGGGCCTATAAAATATTACTAAATTCTAAAAGTCCACATTAGTTACAAATCTAATTAAGAAATTACTGAGTATCTACTAGTCTAATATGTCACTGCTGAACGAAAGTCCTAAGAACTTTAAAATGCGATCCCTAGCAGTCGAAATTCATTGGCGACCTTTATATTTTTGGATTTTTAGCTCTATTAAGTTTAGGTGCAATTTGCAGGTGCTCGTTCGCCCAGCTGACGGTCGTTGCGGGGCTAGCCATCATGTTGAGTACTTTCTCCCTGGAGCCGTGTTCGCGGACGACGCCCAGTATCCAGTACGATCCAAGAAGCGTCATGCTCAAAAACAAGGGAGGCATTTGGCTTAGTTTCAAACCTCTCGCCAAACAAAACTAACACAACGCCATGAAGAATTTAAATACTCTTCGATTATACGTAATGAATATTATCACAAATTCTTCTGTACTTAAGATTATTTTATTGATAAACATTTTATATACATAATTAAATGTGAGTAGCTGAATTCTTTATTGATATTGGTATTATAACATTGCAAACAATTTTGCTTTTATCACTCTTTGTCACAGTTACATGTCTCCCGCTGTGAATGCGCGATATCACCTATTAGTCACTTCACTTTTATGGAAGCGTATGATATATGAACGCGTTTGTGGTAAGATCTTTTTGCCTTTATCTTTTTGCTCCTAAAATAGGACAGCAAGTAATATTTTCACCCTCTGATCATTTTGGAGTATTTTTGTTATAATTTCATTCTTTATATGTGACACACACGGGACATAAAGGTTGTGGACAAAGAATAATACAGATATGATATTGTAAATTAATGCTCTGCATTAAAATTTCATTTATTGTATGATTTTTTTTCCTAATTGATTGTTTCAAATGTGTCACGAATGTTATGATTTGGTCATAATACTTGTGGATACAACGGGCCTTTCCATGTCATAGCGAGACAGGGTTTAAATTACGGTCTAACGCAATGCTTACCGTTTTCCTTATTTGCGGTTCACGCTCTATGAGTTTAGTATAAAAGCGTGTACTTGTTTCACACTTTTACCTTAGTACTTATTAATTGTAAGAGATATAAATAAAATATTCCCGTTTTTATAATCTTAATATGTCGATTGTTTCCATACGATGAGTAAGTTAAAGGTTTATATAATTAATATTAATCACCATCCACTATATTATCTATGTATACTTATAACAAGGGTAGTAATAATAATGCTTATTTCTATTATATTGATAAATGTTTAATGGCAAGTTAGTGTTCGTGGCGATAAGCTTTACGTAATTAAAAATGAAAGTGTAGGTATACGATTGTGTCAAATTAAACCAAAAGGAACATTCATAACCCCTATGAACTACTTGTACCTGGCAATTGAGTAGAAAGACTGAAAAGTCTATTTTTTATTGTTAATTTTCGATAAAATCAGACAAAAACTAAAAAAAAAAGAAACAATACCAGTCTATTATATAACTACTATCTAAGAAAAGAAAGGTAAATATTATATAAATATGTCTTTTCGAAAATTTTAAGTAAATATTCCGTAAGGTCTGGCCGGATGTTCTTGAATACTTATCTGAGTACTTAAGCGAAACAAGCACCACCCTACACACATCTTTCACTCAAATGGACACTATAAATGTGACGTCATGTTGGGATGATTGGCAGATGATAGGAAGGTTGCAAATTAGCAAATTTATAATCATTGTCGTAATGGGCTTGATGAATATATTTACATTCGTTGTGCGTTCAAATAACTCCAAAGTATTCGATATTATTTTTGTATTGATAGAAAAGATAGAATAAAATAAAATTGGAGGTATTTCTTTATTAAAGTAGATATGTAAGTTATTATATTATAAGGTGTACTTTATATGATTGTACTTAAACATACTATGCCATAGTTTTGAATAAAACATTTTATTTTGTAATTTACGATACATTTTGGGATTACAATAATTAGCTGTAACAAATGTTATTTTTTAATTTAAAATCTCAATTGTTTAATAAATTATTGCATGTCTACGATTGTTTTCTTATTTTATATAGTCCCTTAATTCATGCAAACGCAATGAATTAATGGACCTAATTGTCAAAGTGAGCCAAATTCTTTATTTTCCCTTTGTAAATATATCATGTATATATTTATTTTAAACTGATTTTTTACTTCTCTATTAACATTATAATTCTTATTTGAGTTTAAGTTCAACTATGGTATTATCTGCATAAGCTCTTAGCTGATAAAAATTTGCCCGATAACAAGCAAAGACAATTATGCAACCAATGAAGATTATCCTTATAATAATAACGTGATTATCAGTATGTAGGAAAGCTGATTGAGCCATCATAATTATTTAATTCAAAACAAAATAATTAATAATATAATTCAAAACACGAGGTTTA
The DNA here is from genome assembly GCA_019425675.1 of Leucinodes orbonalis. Classification (NCBI taxonomy): domain Eukaryota; kingdom Metazoa; phylum Arthropoda; class Insecta; order Lepidoptera; family Crambidae; genus Leucinodes; species Leucinodes orbonalis. The sequence continues at coordinate 133,197 of PQWD01000764.1, forward strand.
ATAAAATGTTTAATGTATTTTCAGGTTTTGGAGTGCGAGGTGTTGGACCAGTTCAAAAACCATAATATTGTCGATATATGTATTGAAATTCTAGTGGACTTTTCTACCGATAAAAATTACGAAACATGTTTCGGTGAGTTATTATTACATAAGTATTAAAATAGGATTATGATTATCGATTTGGGGTAATGGTTTACAAGTAAGCTAATTCACCAAAATGTATAGCTTCAATCTCTTAGTAATACACAAAATTGCGTAGTACTTAGAGTTTACAGACAGAGTTCGCATGAACTATTTGGTCGGGGTGTTTTCAATATATTAAATTCATATATGTACTTATATCCAATATTTATAAAGCTTACGGAAGAATGTTTCCAATTAATTCCTATATTACAGGTTAAGCTTGGGGCTAGATAGCACTTTGAATCTCTTAATAATTATAATTAGCAGTCCGAATCTATTTTATGGTATAATAAACGATCAGTGATCAAGTCATAACAGAGACTTATCCGACAGTGTGTGATCAGTAGTTATAGGTAAAGAAATCGTTTGCAAGTAATGGCGAATTTTGATAATCATCAAAGATAACTTTGTAGTCTTTACGATATTAAGAGACGTGGATCAAGTTTTACAGATTGATAAGATGATATCTATATGTCAGTAAAACATTGATAAAATTGCCTCTGAGTATACTTGTTGAATTTTTGCAAGACAGTGTCATCAGCTAAGGTGTTTTAATATTTACAACTCTACAAAAATACTCATAAAGGTAAAACGATTTGTAAACCATTATCACATGCATCTTTAGGAACCCAAGCCACCCTTCCTGCACATGATGCGCATGAGGTGCTTAAAAGCGGCTTACAGTCTGGAACGTTAAAATACATAAAATCATTTGGGTTGGTTATGTGGTAGATGTCTTATGTAGTATATGCTCTAGTTTCTATAATGCAAAAGGGGAAAAACGAGCTGATGGTTCACACGATGGTAAATGGTACCATCGCCCATGTGCAACACCAAAGGGGATAGTAATGCGTTCCGGGCCCCTTCAATTAGAATGCTTTTTTACAACAAGTAACATAAAAAGGATGTAACAACAAATGATACGCCCATAATATATTATCATCGAAGTGTTTCGTCGTTTTCAATTCAATTCTGTATGAGATCTTCACCAATTTTATGAATTAGGACAAGAAAGTTTACATAGGACTGTAGAAAGTAACTAAAAACCTATTAATAAGTTCTTAAAACCCTAAAAAGATGGCCTAGCAACTTACAAAAAAAACTGAAATCCCACCAAAAACCTACCGTCGTGAAGGTGATGCGAATATGTAGTTCCTGATCTAAAGTTAGTAACGAAACAGCCAAGCCATACATATTTACTGATGATGATATGTAGAATTTGGTGAAGTAAGGGTCGGTTGAGTTAGGTCGTGTAGATTCAGAAGCTTGGCTCTACATGAACTTATGTGGTCGTCTTGGCATCATTTAACATGAAATGTTTTTGGTAGGATACAGAAATGTATCATACATTTCTCTCGCTCAAACATCTATAACCAAATGATTCTTTTAATAATAATAAAAAATAATTTACAAAATCGCCTGTACATACCTCACCTACCTTTTTAATATGGCATACAGATACATCAGACAAACCTTGCCAACCTTTTATGATGTCATACTCTATCTTATTCCAATAAATATTTTTTGCTTATGCATTTATGAAAAGTGTAATAAAGATTCCGGCTATTGAATTTCAGAGCCGAATGTGCCTTTATCAGTGCTAGAGAGGCGCTCAGAATTGGAGGTGCGTGCCCGAAAATGCGGGGATGTGGTGGTGTCACCTTCAGTAGCGGAGAGTAGAGTTGCTCCCCCCACCCCGTCTCTGGTGGCGGCAGTAGCAGACCTGTTACATAACGTTGGCGCGTTTACACACGCACCAGTACAGGCGTGGAACGAGCAGGGGCTCTACCGAATGCTGTTCAGGTGAATATAGACAAGAAATATTAAAATACTATAAGTTCAGTACATTAATATAAGTGCAGTATGTTAGGTAATTTGGTTCATCATCATCAGCCTTTAACATCCTACTGCAGGGACAAAGCCTGTCCGCCACGTCATAGATAGATCACTTGGGAGATATGGTCGTACCCCACCACGCAATCCTAGTGCGGATCGGTGAGTTTTTTTTTATGTTATACCAGGCAAACGAGCAGACGGCTCATCTGATGGTAAATGACGCCGTCGCCCATGTACACTTGCAATACCAGAGGGCAGATATATGCGTTCCCGGCCTTTTAAGTGGGAATACGCTCTCTGCTTGAAGGACGCCAGGTCGTATTGCTCAGGGAATAAGTCAGATGGTCGCTGATTCCACATTTTTACGACAAAAACGTACTGTCGAGGACTTCCATGCATCTAGGTGGTGAAGATGAAATCTTGAGTTTTGCCTCGAAGTACGGTGGTGAAAATGTTATTAATTTATTTATAAAGAAAGAAAATATTCATCAAATGAGGATCTAAACATCGCATGTGACAATTATTACTAATAAGATTAAAATTATTAGTAATATACACCTTATGGGATATTTTCATAGGTTTTATTATTTGCACTGCAAAGCTGTGGAACCCGCTGCTGGAGTTTGTGTTTTCCGAAAAGTACAATTTGGGGATCATTAAATTAAGAGTGAATAGGTAATCTAGGTAATCGTGCTCCATCCTAGGCGCATCGTCTGTGCTTAGCATCAGACAAGGCGTAAATATTATTAGATCGGCGACTCAAGATAGTCTTAAAGAGATGAGTGCTTTGTCCGGCGAGTGAAAACTGTGGCTGTAATTATGAGTAATAATATAGATATAAACACAATAACACAGAACTTAAAAAAGTTATTTTTGTTACTTATTTAAAATTGCATGACTGGCGTAAACTATGACCATTTGAAATAAAGGACCTTGTATCAGATGTACATATTGAACGAGCAAACATTATGTTATGACTAATTTTACTGTGTACATATCGAAAGTATCTAATACTTAAGTGTATTAAATAGGTGTTGCAAATGAAAGCAATTACTGTAAATTCAATAAACATAAAGGTATATACATCAATAGCAACATTTGTTGGTGGTAATCATTTATATTTTGTGTGTACAGATGCGCGTCGTGGATGTGTAAGGACAACATAGAGACGGCTCGCATACGCAGTTCCGCTAGCAGGGCTTTGTGCGCCGCAGCATCCGCACACAAGTGTGTCCGCCTGTCTCTCGCCGCCACCAATGACTGCCTTCAAAACCTGCTGCTCACGTTGAAGCCTTTGCGAAAAGGTATATAAACATGCCCGAAATATTAGGGTAAAGTTTTAATTTTGGTTTAATCAAATAAGATAACAGAAACTGTGGTCACCAGATTTTTTCATCATCGTAACCACACGAGTAGTGTATCAATGTGTAGGTCTCAATAGGTCTGTGTTTTTTTATTGAGGTTTCTAATATATTTTTTTATACATTGAATAGTTTGCACAAGATACACTTCTAAAGTTAGAAAAAGTTTGTTACCCCCCTTAATTTTTTAACTCTGGGGTTAATCAAATAAAAAAAAATATATGATGTACCTACATTACCATGAAATTTATTTTGAACGGTATCTGATCTTATACGCAATAAAAGGTGAACCACTATTTTCTCATAATTAAGGTGCCTAAGTAAATAAAAAATATTTTATTTTATGTTACCAGCTGCCGCGGAACCCTTCACAGGCGAGTTCGGCTCACACTTGGCCATTTTTTAAAATACACGCATAGAAACTCCCAGTCCAATAAAAACAAAATAAGTTCATGAACACAAATATTTTTGCTGTCTCGGGATTGAACCCGAAACCATTACATGGTTGAGATAATTAAATAATAAGTTTTATGCTTTCTTTTAAAAATAAGTTAAGATTGATCACGAAATCGATTCCTTGAAAACAGTTTAAAATACACATTCACAATTTCTAAGCATTTTAACATCATTTTCCAAGCTCTGGACCTTACACTAAAGTGGCGCTAACTGGTGAGCAAGAAAACGGTAGTCCCGGTGTTTCTAGTCTTGTCTAATGAATTTTAAGAAGAATTCTTACCTAAGCATGGATATATCTCATTATTCTAACGTATGTGGGATTCGAACCACAAAGTTAACAGAAATAAAACAAATAATAAAAAGTAAGCGATGTAAAAATAAAACCGAAGATAAAGTTTAACTCGTATCATAATAATGTGCGAAACCTTTATCTTTGTTCACTGCGTCGTTGTTGTTATGATTGCGATTATCTGCTTTAAGTTGGAGTTCCATTTATAATGAGCTTATTGTAGTACTTAATTTTTAACAAAGCAGTAGATAATGATATAAAGCAAAACCTTGGTATATAAATAGATATTCATACCCATCATCACTCATCATCAGCTCATCAACCGTCCCCACCGAAGGGCACGAGCCTACCCGTATAGGGTGATTAGGCCTTAGTCGTCCACGCGGGCCCAGTGCGAGTTGGACAACTTCACGCACAACCTTTGAATATTTTCGGTGGCGTGCGCAGGTTTCCTCACGATGTTTTCCTTCACCGTAAGAGCGTCAGACGTACATATATTTTTCGAAAATTCGAAAACACATTGGTACGTGGCGGGATTTGAACCTCAGCCCTCCCGGTAGAAGGGCGACAGTCCACACCATTGCTCTACCGACGCTCTTTAGCCACCGACGCTCTTATTCATACCCACTATGAAATAAATACAATTTAATTTAATCCCGAATAAAGAAAAATAAATCGTTATTTCAATCCCTTCAGTGTAACTAATTGAAATAATTACTTGTGTTTACTGAAGTAATCGCTGCAAGCGAGTTAACTGGTCTGGGCACGATAAGATAAAACGATGCGAGATATGTTTGTTAGTAATACATAGTACCTAATATTTGCTTGTTAAATACGGACTTTATTAACCTGGATTACTGATATGTACTCGTAGTGTAATTGCTACCGTAGTCTAGTGGTTAAAGTCTTGTATCCCGTAGGGAACGTATTTTGTACAACTTTTGCCGTTAGGTTAGGTCATTGTTTTAAAATTAAAAAGAAAGATTATTTGATTTTCTGAAATGAGAAAGATCCTACCGAGCTTGCAAGCACACGTTTAGCCATCGTTGCCGGCTATTAATATGACAGTCAGTTCACAGTTAAGGTGTGAGACTGAGATAAAATTGTATCAAAACACAGTTGGTCTGATTATTCATTAATCTGACTATATCTATTAGAAAAGGAATACTTAAAGAATTTGCTGTAGATTTTAATAAATGTCGATAATATTTATTAAAATCTACAGCAAAATTAAACAGTAGAACACGAACACCTATTTTTATAAAACAGAAATATAAAACAAAATTATACATAGGCTCTCAAAGTACGAGTATGTTTTCCTTTTGAAAATTTTTCGTATGCATTATTCGCATTACTATATGTCATTGAAGATATTTTTACCTTATAGAAAAGATGATATGGTTTCCAACTGACATTATCACACCATGAATATCTTATCGGTATTGAATTGAGATACATATTTTCATAGAAATACTACACGAAATAGGCGCAAAAACTTGAAATGATAAAAATGTATTTTGTACTTTAGCTAGACTTTGAATAGTGATTATGAATACAACATGAACATATAAGCACTTACTGGACTCCTTCCGGCCAGTCAGTATTGCAAAAATCTTTAGGACCCAAGGCAAACCTACCTACTGTTGCTACTCAACGGTTAGTGTTCCTTAATAATAAGAGTTTCAGCATTTAATGTCATTTCTGTAATAGCAGTTTAGTACTGGATTGCGCAATCAATGGATGATATGAAATATGTTATAAAATTATTTTTAATATATTTATTTGCTTCTCTGAAAATTTCTTGTGATATGAAACAGTCGTTGTTTCGTCCATGAGACATGTTATTGCGTTGAATCTATTCAGCTATAGGTCTCGCCAAACTATTTGGCCGCTCCGACTTCCCAAAGATGCGCAGTTTTAAAAATCCATACATTCTACCTTGACTATACTTGCGAAGTAAGCACTTTAACTATATTCAGAGCGGCCAGAAAGAGATCTGTACTTCTGTTTATTCTTAATTTGAAACTGTTATTGTTATGAGCTTTAACTAGGTTTATTATAATCTTTATGCCTGTTAATGTGCTTAATGACGTGTCAACTAGTAAACCCGCTATTTTTGTGGACTAATTAACGTAGGGTAATTTACACTATGGCATGAATTACAAAGTGCTCGGCTAACGGGAAACTTGTTGTTACTTGCAAACAGTTGACTGGGCGACTGACATGGATTGAGATATTATTACTGTAATAAAAGATAATTATTTTGTAATGATCCAAATTCTCAAAGCACACTTCAGGGTGTAAACTATTGTAATAGAGATTTTTTATATTATAATCAGTGGCGTGCACAAAGCTTATAAGCAGGGTATGCAAAGTGAGTGACACTAATCCCAAAAACAATAAAAAAATATATTTATGTCAAATTGAGTGTTGTTGATGACAGCAGATTTCCTATGGTTTCAAATCTGTAGAGGAAGATGGGCGAATAAGGGGGAATAATTTAATATGTTGGCAACTTTCCATGTTGTCTGGAGACACAGGGTATGCACTGCTTATTTGCATATATGGAGTGCACGCCACTGATTATAATATATGGGTTGGCAAACCATGTCTTTGATGTATTGAATGTGTTTGTTTATGCAAATATACACGTTTCAATTTAAAGAAAAATGGCGTTTAAAATAAGAACAAATATGCTTTTTTAAATTGTATACTCGTACTTATATTAAACATGTTTATTGATCGAAAGCCATTATTTTCAGATGAAATGAACGAAGATTGTATAGGTGCGCGTACGCACGGTGCGTTGTTGTTGGCGTCGTTGCTGGAGCACCGCGCCGCCGCCGACGCCGTGTGGTCGGACGGCAGAGACAGTTGTCTGGACACGTTATTCAGTTTCTTACTGTATAGCTTGGAAGTGGATGAATTAGGTATCTACGTGATTCCAAAATATTATGATAGTATGTGATCGAAATAACGTAAACACTAAAACTAAATTTTCATTCTTTTCCAGAACTGCAAAATGCTGCACTGTTCTGCCTGACTCATCTGGCCCAGTCAATCGGGCGGAAGAAACATGGCGAGAAGTATCGGAATGAGTCTAGGGTTCAGTACTTTGATAACATGCGGTCACCTGTAGTATTGGAGGCGTTAAATGACCGACTATCGGCTGGTGATAGCGTGAGAAGCGGCTGCCACCCTGAATATATGGCAGAAGAGCTGTGTGGAGTGCTCATGAGTATCTACAAGAAGATCTCGTTGGAAACAAAAAAGTTTCAGTCAACTTTAGGTGAGAATTGTTACTGTGCAGTTATAATTTGGCACTCAACGCCAAAGTTAAAACACATTTCTTTAAAAAACTATAAGCCCTTCAATAATTTAGACCTCTACAGATTTTTTTTGCATCAATGATAAGCACCACAGCAAAGAGAGACTAGTTCTTATTAGTACCAATAACTTAGTTACGGATGTGAAGAATTGCTAATCATTTGTATTGTGAAATCAATTAGCTATAACTCCGCATTGACATCCATCTGCTACCCGCCAGGGGCGTAGTGAAGACTAACCTACACTTGGATGAAATACCTTCGCAAGATCCTATAACAGTATTAAAACATAAGAAGTATTCCGTCGTCCAGTAATATTTTTGAAAATACAAATTCAATGAGTTCATATTTTTCACATTATTCTTAATGGGGGCCACCACGTCGCCCACGCCTAGCTAGGCCACTTTTGTCCTCCATTTTAACCAGGTCATCAGACACTTAAGAGGGTTAGGGTCAATATTGAATCGCTGATGTCATTGAAGGACCTATATTCTGTCAATGCTTATAATTACTGCTATAGTACAGATGATACTAACAACTGATATGTACTCCCATATGTAGATGACAGTTATTCGCGCGTGTGTTGCTGCCTCTCTTCATTGTTGGCTGCGAGCGAGCGCGCGCGTTTGTTTGCAGTCCATCGCAGGCTGCCGACGGTGCTGCTGGCCAGTCTGCAGGCCTTGCGCGACCATCTCTCCGTGCTTGGGAAGCCGATCGATACAATCAAGAATGCTAACCATGTGTGTAGTTTCTTCTTCTCTTCAATCTGTTGCAGTTCGCTGCTGGACATAGGTCTCCCATTTTGCGCCAGATATCCCGGTCCTCCGCTTTCCTCATCCAACCTCTACCAGGGACCTTTCGCGCGACGTTTGTATGTAACTGTCCACTTAATTTTCTTATACTTCAACCCATGGCAGCTACTTTACTATTTGGTGCTAGGCATCCCTACACTGCACGATTACATTTCAGGGTATGTCAAAAAGGGTTTAATAAAATATCGTAACAGGATTGGAATGGCTAAATGCACAACGAAGACTACCGGGTCTTGGGTTTCGGATGGTACCAAAAGAAGTTCCTATGGGTTATGCGAGAATGTTGATGATCTCCATGATGGCGTAACATTACATACATTGGATTGGCCTATGTCCAGCAGTGGACTGCGATAGGTTGAAGAAGAAGATTTGCCTTTTCACGTCCACTCACAGTACAATTATGCAATTAACTGACTAATAAATTCTCACTGATTTTTTGAACCTATTAATTCTTGATTAAACACAGTCTGTGTCAATTTCACCTCAGAGTTCTTGGAACATGCTACGAATGTTACAGTGGAATCGCAGGTAGGCTAAATTTCAGTAATGATCTACTAGAAAAACGTCAGACAAATTGTCGAGCAATCTCTTTCTCACATGAAAGCATGTTGACAATTTATAACAATGGCATAGAATGATATTATAATAAATTAAATACTAACTTACTTTTTCCTTCCAGAATCCAACGCTACGCACTCTTTACTGGGTGGTAACAGCTGTCACTAGCTCCATGGTGGAGTGCCAGGCGGCCAAGGAGAGATTTGCAGACGACGGCATCGCGTTGTCACTCAACCGACTGTGGCCCTGGTTCATGATGACGGACCAACTTCGGCTGGCTGTCCTGCACTTGCTGTTCAACTTTACCAATGAATGTCCTAAAGGTAAAGGTTAAATTAGACAACCAACTTTTACAACATGCCCTTTGAGTCTTTGTGTAATTTGATAACCCATTTGATGTTATTGTCGAGACGTCGGCTACTACACCAAGGGTTCCGGGATCGATCCCCGGCCAGTACAAACATTTGTGTGCATGAACATATCTGTTTGTAATGGTTTGAGTGTTCCTATGTATTATATTTATGTACTTACGAAAAAATGTATATTAGTATGTTTATCAGTGGTTTAGTACCCTAACTACAAGCGCCTCGCTTAATATAGGGCTAGATAGTGCTGTGTCAGTGGATATAATGCATAAAGTTGTCTCCTGAGTAACACATCGTGATCCTAAAATGGGCCTGCAGTACAGTATCTAACATGTGCCGTAGAGACATTAAATTCCACAAATGCTCCATTAATTTTACCACTTTTAACGTACTTATTCTACTAAGCCTCCACTCTCCTTCAATTCACGATAAAAACGTATCTTGTTCGGTTGTAGCGTGGTCGGCAATGTGCACCTGTGTGGGCAGTCGATGCCTGATGACCGAGGTTTGTGCGCTGGTGGGGCGGGAAGCGGCATTATCATCGCGGGGTCATTCGCCCGAACCACTAGTGCTTTGCTTAAGAACGCTCACCCACTGCGTCACCCACCATCAGTGCCGCGCCTTAGTGCTTAAGGTAAATTAATAAATCACATATTAACACCAATTATATAGCCTAGATTAAGTTGTGAACTTGTCATATGAAGCAGATAGGTTCTGGATTGGTGATCGCGTCTTGACTCATTGGACCGGCTGAATGCGAAAGTTGTAAGTTCAAATAAAAGAGAGACTGATATTTGATGTAAAATAATGATTTTATTATATCAAATGCAGAAGGTAAAAGGAAAGTGATCATATAAGTTGTTCTGTGTTTTAGTAATGCAGTGCATAGGATGCCATTTCACAGATTCATGTAGTAGTACTAAGTTAATTTCTTCGACTGTTGTAATATATTGTTAATAATAAACCCATTAAGTGACTTGAATGGTCGTTATGATGCAGCTTAAATGATGGTTTATCGCACGGTCACATAGTCAACCTGTTTACTACATTGTACGCAGCAGGATTTCATAGCCAATCTGACAACGCAGGCCTCGTAGCTTTTTCAATTGAAATAATCTCTCGCCCGTTGAATATCAGGAGAAGGCGTCTTATAATAGATAGGAATCTATAGAAACAATAGAGAACTATTGTTTCTGAATTTTAAACGATTAGAACTTATAGATCTGCAGCTAAGAACAAAAAGCCTCTGTTTTTAAACGTCAAATTTTGCAGACTGAGATTTTTCAGTTCGCTTCAATCGAACGAAATTAATTTGTATTATCTCATATTGACTGTTTGATTTTCAGAACGACGTAATAAGCACAGTGTACAAGAGCATAGTGCGGTCTCGCGGGCGGGACTGTGGTGAGATGGGGCGGGCTTGGGCGGGATTGTGTACAACCCTAGCCCGTGGGGCGGACGGGGCGGTGGGAGTGCTGTCGCTGGGCTCGGGGCCGGGCGCCTTGTCTGTGTTGCCGCCACCGCTGAGGAGGGCTCTACTACCGGCGATAGCTCACGCCGCCCACCACCAGCGGCAGACCTTTTTGCACTCACGTAAATACACACTATTAACGTTCTCAACAATTAGATGCCTGCCTCACACAGGTAAGATAAAACGTCCAATGAAACATTTCCACAAATAAATAATTAGAAACTACTTTCGTTTCTAAGCGTAAGCATTTTTAATCATCAGATAAAAATCTTGTAGTGTTGCAAGAAGTCCTAGGGACCTACAACTTTTGGTACTCTATTAAATGTTTCGTATTCCATCGTATCAAACAACGAACAAACCTTGACGACCCATATGGTGTATTAGTTGAGACATCTAGCTAGTACACCAAGGGTTTCGGATTCGATCCCCGGGCAATACAAACATTTGTGCATGACCGTGTCTGTTTGTATTGATCTGGTTGTTTATTTACACAAAAAGCAGAAAAGTATGTTTGTCCGTTACTTAGTACCTATATTATAGGCTAATGCCTATTTTGGCGATAAACGGCGCTATATTAATGTATTGGGTATTTGTTTCTTTCTATATTAACCTTTTACACTAGTAGTACTAGACAAGAATGGAGGGTAGAATTGTTTAAAATTCCTCAACGACGAGTCGTAAGGGCAGGCCTAATAAAGCAGTTAACACAGCTGAAAAGGAATCTGAGCTGTACGGGTAATGGTTCCTTAATATTAATTGAAAAATGGAGAAACCCTCAATGTCATTCATTTTGTCGGGAGTAATGGCCATTGAGTGTCATATTGAATTTGACCGTATGAAACGAATATAATGTTACAGCCATTAAAATAATGAATAAAGCTAAAATCGTATGAAATGCATAAATGTCATATTTTCTATACCATTATTTCTCAAATAATAATTAAATATATTATGAGCATTGTCACGTTAAAATATTATTTGCGTCTTACAATGAAATAAAAAATATGAATTACTTTTCTAAAATACAGGCAATTCAATTTCCATATTGAAAACGTGTGTGCTATAACTTTTTTTTGACGACCCATTTGGTGTTGCGGTTGAGAGGTCGGCCGCAACACCAAGGGTTCCGGGTTCGATCCCTGGGCAGTACAAACATTTGTGTGCATGAACATATCTGTTTGTAATGGTCTGGGTGTTTTCTATGTATAATATGTATGTATTTATAAAAAAAAATAATATATAAGTATGTTTATCCGTTGTTTAGTACCCATAATACAGGCTTCACGCTTAACTTGGGGCTAGATGGCGCTGTGTGAATGTCAGTGGATATTTATTTATTTTTTTTATTTTTATAACTATGTCCGATTGATTATTTCCACTTGTTGTAATTTCATTTCAATTGTAGTTAAAAGTGGTGTATGTGCATATTATTAGGTTTCTACTACAACTAATTTATTGTATCGTTTATGTGTTATACATTTACATTTCTTGAATTGATGTTATCTTTACCTAATTGTTTATACAAAAACTTAAAGGAAACCAAGTAAGTATTATACTTTGTTAGGGTTTTTTATTATGATTTTATCGGTTTAGTATACCTGGCTAAATGACTATGAACAACTTGGAATTAAAAATATTAATTGCATAAAATTTCATTGATCTCACAGTGCCTATAAAACTAATATTTAAATTGTTGTTAGTAAAAAGACTTGATATTTCGTACTGATTATATTAGTACTGCCTTCGTAAGTTATTCCTGTCTAATTTGTGTATATTGTTAAAAATCATAAGTCCAATCCCTCTAATAGATTACGATGATACAAAATATTCAAAGTTGTTAACTGTGTTGGTTTAACGAAGGCGCTAAAATTTCAATGTCATGTTTTCTGCAGACCGGTTTAGCGATTTGTATTTTATGAAGCTTAATGTGCGAAGTACTGGAAAGTTTACTTAAATGATAACTTGTACACATATTTATTTTTTATTTCGATCGTTGAGAAAAGTAAAACTATCAGATTGAAGTAGCGCTTGGCATGTTAAGGCAAAAATCGAGTTTGGCTTAACTTATAACGCTATTTTATTTTAACAGGGTTTTGTTAAGACAACGGTTTTATTCAGATAATAGTTGTGAAAATTTCAATAGAACTAACTTTTCCCACACAAATTATCCTCTTTACTAGCTGTCAAAATATTTTCGTTTGAGTTTATAAGGGTTATTGATAATGTGAAATACATACATTATATTTTCCCATAAGACTGCAATATAACTTTTAATAGAAATAAATGGATTTATAATCCACAAACGACATCTCGTTACAACAAACCCAAACATGTTATAAAAATGAAAATTCAGTCATTTAGGGAGACTGGTGCCTGTATTACCTACAGGATGTTACCTGTAGGGTTAGAAAACCCTAATTACAGGTCACTAAACCTCTGTATTTTAACTTTCAACAAATGAATTGAAAAAATATTAAAATAAATTATTTTTTGCAATACAGCGGAACTATTGGAATTGTTGTCTGGTACGCTGTTGACTGGAGACACAGTGGAGCTGGTGTCCGCTGCGAGGGCTGTGTGGGCGTTAGCTGCGAATAATCATAAGGTATATTAGCTTTCTATGCATCTGAGTATAACCAAATGTTTATTATATTTTTTTTAAGTGGTGATACTCGGTACTGAGTCGTCTAGATATGAGTAGGTAGCACCGCAGCGTTATATCGTCCCATAAAATTGGAGTATTTGGTAATTCTATATTTCGGGATGAGGGCACAGGGTATATCTATATTTCATACATGAGAAACCTAGCATCTGTCGTCTCGGGTAACAGGCGCAGGTCAGTTTTGACAGATTATAATGATTACCTACTATTACTATCAATTTACTTGAATATATCATCTTTCATGGTAAGGCGAATCACGTGCCACCCGGAGAGTGAACTGTTTGTTCCGTTCATTAATGACATTAAAAAAAATGATAAAATTTCTAGTAACCTTGTCATAAATTGTAGCATAGAGCTATATCGACATTAATATTTACATTTGTGGCACATTGATTGGAGTCCGTTTGTTTGTTTATGCCCGTATATAAACATTAAAGATTATTTTTTGAAATAAAAGAATCGCAACTACACATTTGAATGAGAAAGGTCAGTTACGGTTTAAACCGGTGACAGGAAATTAGTAAAATACCATTATTGTTTGTTTTTATTATTAACATAATTTTATTCATCATTGTGCGGATACATATCCGCTTAAAACAAGGTGAGGTGTCAACTAGTACCTAAGTCAAAATTGTGAACGTATGGTTTGGGAAAGTTGATTGTTAAATGTTAATAACTGTTTTTTGGTATTTGTAGAGTGCAATTTTTAAATCGCAAATGGGGAAATAATAAGATATATAATAATTACATATTTCATCTACTATCATAATAAGGAAAGATAAATTTTAGGATATGATATTGCCAACAGCCATCTTAACATAAGGAATTGGTATAAATATAGCATCAGGTGAGTCGTCAGCTCGTTTGCCTCCTGCGTAAATTAAAAGATGTCACTAAAAATATGATATTCGAAAAGTAACACGTAAATCGAAACGTTTGAAATCTGTACGCAATCATTACATTGTTTAACATTTACACTGTGTACATTTTTTATGCTTCTAGAAAGAAAGAAACAGTTAATTTTAATATCCATAGTATTATTTTTTTATATGTAAACGACATGCTGTCAAGTTTAAGTTGTAAAGTCGCCGCCTATTGAATTCCGGTTAGAGTACAAATTATTTATCTATTGCTAGATTATCTAGTTGGAAGTGTTCAAACACTACATAATTGCACAGGTATGACCTATTTATAATGTCTTGACATCGCTCTACTTATACCGTTTAAGCCATGTAATCATTGCCGACCATAATATTTGAGGTCTACAATGGAAATATCTTGTGACATATAAAAGTTTTAAATACCTTTCTTAAATTTTATTGTTTTGTGGTCGAGTCGTATAGTGTTAATAATCATATCGAATACGTTTAACAGGCTAAGCTGACATTGCGTAGCGCGGGCGTGACGGCCAGTGTGCAGTCAGCGCTGCAGCGCTTACAGCGAATCGCCCACCCGGAGCCTCGAGCGTTGCAGCTGTTGACCTACACCAACACTGTGCTGCATGCTACTTAAGGAGTCGTCTACCTACCACCGCAGTGCCAGATATCGTCCCGTGAAACTGGAGTGTTATGCACTTTTGTGTTTCCGGATTAGGGCACTGTAGCTAGTGAAATAACCGGGTAAAAGAGACCTAAAATCGGTTATTTCAAGTGGCAGTTGCAGTGTGGCATTGACGGAGAATTATAATTGTCTATCAGTTGTTGGTCTCCTTCACTGCCGCTTTGTCCTGGTCAGGCGTATCACTTACCATCGGTTGAGGGTTCTGACCGCCCTGTACACTAATAACATAAAAAGACCTGCGCGTTTAGAGCGTTAACTTTAAATTGAAGAGATCAAAATTACAGTATTAACGGCGTTTAAAAACTGCTCATAAGTTAATCTAAATTATAAGCTGTGTCTTAGTTAAAAAAATAAAGTGAGATAAATGTATTTTTTATGAATATATTTAAAAAACGTGACTAAATATCCTCCTTGGCGCCCATTAAACTGAACCAATACATCTAAATCCAATTGTAAGGAAACTTGTTTCGACGAGTCTCCCACAATGAGAAAAGGAAGGGTTCTGGATGTGTTTCCAGACACCACATATGTCTTCAATGTATGCTGAATTGAATTGTGATATTTTATAAAAGCTTACCTCAATATCTTTGAAAGAAATGTGTTTTAATTTATATTGTGTATAAGATATTGTTTGTTAAGTTTCATTTATTCAAACTGGTTTGAAACTGTAAATTACTCGAAAAAATAATACATTGAGGCCCGTATTTTAGTACGAGACTCAAGCATTTACTTAGAGTTTACAAAGGAATGCTGCTAATTATCGTTTACAGCGCTATCCCTTTCTTACTCAGTTGTTAAGACCAACGTTGAGTCTCGTTCTAGAACACGGGCCTAAGACTGTGTCAAGGAAAGTTCCAGTTATATAAGGTCCAACCTTCATAACCAAGGCTTTATATATCAAACATAAATTAATACCTATTAAATTTTCAAATAGAACAAAGCTATCTGTTTTTGGCCACAGGGAATGTTGATCTTTGTCGAAAGACTAAACTAAATCTGCTCCGCCTCTTAATCATTTTAAAAACTATAAATTAGAAACTAAAGTTGTTTTGTGTAAACCGCTTTATTAACCCTTTAGCCGCTGACGGATATATCCAACAAAAACAATAGATTTCCAATTTTGTCTGGAATAATGACGGTTAAATGGTTACTAAAGATTTTACTTGGACATACGTATGGTTTATAATAAAATTCTTGGTATTGTGGTACTATAATATTGGAAATGAACTGTTAATAAGATAACATCGCATTTTATTTTCTAATGTTAGGGTAGAATGAGTATTTTATAAATGTATTTTTATTCTAATATAAACAATAAAAATTTTGGATATATTTTTTTGTTTTATTGATAAATAGTCTTTTATGAACGTTGCTATTATAATGGACCACTATTCCTAATTAGTAGCTAGTAATAAATTATAGTTACGACTGTACGAACTGTAACTCACAACAATGTACGAACAAGAAATACATGTTATCAATTCTGATAATTATGAAATAACAGCATATAAAAATACGACTCTGACAGAAAACTTCTTCCTAAATCGTAATGGGATAAAACACATAGCAAAAATATAACTTTGCAGTTTTTCTGACGAATAACGAGTCCGTTTTTTTGTTTTTACAAGTAATTTATGAACCATTGCTGCATTGAAAGCTAGTTTGTGTGTTAAAGAGCTCTACTATTTTTCTACTGAAGTAACATGTACAATTAAAAGGTTAAGAATATTGTAAGATCTATGGACATTATCAGTTACCTACATTCTTATCCTAAAACCGCCGCGGTCAGGTACCCATATCCAACAAACAGATTTCTATTGTAACTGTACTGGCATTTAAATGGTTAAGAAACTCCCTAATAAATTCAAGTGGCCAATCCTAGCTATCTTATGCTACCACAACAAACTACTCAATTAGTAATTAAAATAAAATATATGGATTTGCTAATTAATTGTTTATGTAACATTTTGACACGCCTGTGATATTATTGTTAACTATCTATTGTTATATCATTTCGCTTCGTTTACAATGCGTGAATTGTTTATAAATTAAAAATGATGTAGGTATATTACAAAACGTGTGACGGTTGTAGCTATGGTACCCGCAATTCCCTACGGCGAAACTGGCAGCGCGCGCAGTTTCGCTGGAGCCGGGCCGCGATAAGCCTCGGGCGCCGCGCGGAGACCAATAATTTTACGGGAAGTTTGCATTACTCATTATCGGCGTAGGAACGATAATCCACGTGTATTAGCGGCGTGTCAGTGCGTTAGGTGATTGGGCCGCTTTTGGCGGCGCAACATTTGAGTTGAGCGGCGTCGAGTGTCAGTGCCGTGTGCGCAGTGATGGCGTCTCCGTTCAAGTTCCCACCTGAGAGCTACTCGGCCGTGTATGCCGCCGACGGCGCCGCCTGTGCTAATGTGAGTAACTGAGTACCGGCGAGTGGCGAGCCCGCGTGCGTGTGCGCAAGGTCGCGCGCCGCACACCGGTGCATTCAACTCGTTTTGTAACAAGAAATGATGTTTGTGTGGACGACGCACGCCACCTCACCTAGCTTGCATGCTGCATTGCAGCATTCGGCGGAATCACATTATACTTAATATTCATGAAAAGGATACCTAATCCAAATTCGTTACAAGGGCGAAATATTTATCCAATTATTATCTATTGAACAAATTTACCTTAACTTTGATAACATTATTGACTATTGGTGATATATGGTAGGTACTATGAAACGCGTGATAGCATCTTACGTATTTTGTATAAAAATATATAATTTGCTTGTACAAGTATGCGTAAACTAACAACACGTCGCTATCAACACTTCAGTGGCCACATCTGCGTTATTATTTATTTTGTTATACCTATATTTTTACCCAACTACGAACTACGATACTTCGAATTGCACACACTTTTGTTGCAAGTTTAATAAATATAAATAGTAGTAATTATGACTTCAATTATTTAGGTATAACTTGTAGATACTAATAAAAAGGCTATATTCATGTGAGTGGTCCGTAACTCTGTACAGACACTTGGATAAGTACATTCCCAACATGGTAACAGTACAAAAAATATAAGTAAATATCGTCTCTTTAAATGTTAATGTTTGTCATTAGTATACAACAACAAAATCTTCACCGTTTATACCGAAGTTGCTATTAAGTTTCTTGTATATTTTACTTTTATGGTGGTATATTATGTGAAAAAATGTTTCTTGATTACTTGTTCTAGATCCGAAATAACTCCAATCAAACATCATTTTTACAAAATCCAAATTACTTTTTACATCTAATTCAAAATGTTAAAGATCTTTAACGCGAATAAAATTCGGTGTTGTGAAGGGTTATGATATCTCACCTGAAGATATTTCTTACGTGAAACTAGACTTACCTCTAGTTCAAATTTTGACATTGCAACTAGAAATCGTCTCCATAAACTGTCTTCAAATAAGTAACACCGACTCTTATATACATACCGTCCCTTTTTTATACAAATCATGCTTAGACGTTATATTTTACAAGGCTTGTATTTTGGAATGACACTCAACGTTGATCTTAAATGGAGTAAGAAAGGGATGGTGCTAATTATTGTATAGAGCTATCCCTTTCTTTCTCTACTTAAGTGAAGATCAACGCTTGAGTCTCGTTCTAGAATACGGGCCTTATAGGGATTTTTATCATGTGCCTAATGTTTCTGCAATTTTAACATCTGTTTCATCTATTATATGTTATGTTCTCGAACTTGGCGTCACACAGATGGTCTTTGGATTAACATTTTTATGAACAATTAATTTAATGAATAGAGCAAAAATTACAAGCCCCGCGCTTTTCATTTAAACAAATATTTAATTGTTATCACCTGTTAAACCTCACAAGGTAAGATACGTCGTTATCCATACTAATGATATAAATGTGAAAGTATCTCTGTCTGTCTGTTTGTTACGCTTTCACGCCTAAACGGCTGAACGGATTTTATTGAAACTTCGTATGTTGATAGTAGGTAGAATAAGTTTAAGGCTACTTTTTGTCCCGTTTTCACCCCCCACTTCCCTAAAATGGGGTTGGAAGTTTAGAACATTCCGCAATTTTTGTAGTACGACGCTGAAATTTGGTATGCGGACTATTTGTCAGAAACGAAAAAATATGGCAAATTTTTTTTTTCTAAAAATCCACCCCCAAAACCTTCAAAAATCTACCTTAAAAACTGCGAAAAATTGGATATGATACTTCCTTCCCTATTTGAAGGGTATACATATATATATATCACTATATTAACTTTTTATCAAATTTTCATATTTACATAAAAATCGTTACGCTGCACATTATAACATATCCCATTAAGTCATGTAAAATGTTGCCAAGGTGACGCAAAAAGATATAGTCGTTGTGAAGGGCCAAACTTCTAAATCTATATGGCCTAATTCTACCAACCAACTTTCATGTTGGCTCTACCTACATGAGATTTGATATTTTTTTTTGTCAGGGAAAACCCTATGTGGTCGTCTTGACAACGTTTTACATAAAATGGTTTTGGTGGGAGTTCAGTTACTTTCTAAGTTGCTAGGCATTCTTTTTAGTGTTTTTTTTTTCTTGATTTCTGATTAATAGCTTTTTTAGTTACTGTTTACAGTCCCGAGTAAGCTTACACGTCCCTGAAAAACTAATTGGTTGGAAAATGGGGAAAGTCTCATATAAAAGTCCACCCCCGCATTTAAGGGGATGGGGGCTTAGGGGATAGAGCCTGGGCTTTCTTAAAGAACTTTCGCAAGATAAACGACGACGTGTCATATTAGCGCGTGTGTAAATAAAATGGTTGTAGCATATATTGCTCGTTTAGATTTTTGAGTTTAATGACAAGTGTACACAGGTGGTGCCGGATGGATCGCCGTCCGAGGTTTGCGAGGCGCCGAAGTCACCAGTCTCTTCTGTTGCACCCACCACATCGTTATTTAGCTGCTTTAACTGCGCTGTAAGTTATTTTTGCCGTATTTATTTGTTTATACACACATACAAATAGTAAAAACAAAATATAGTAAAAAAAAGTACAAAGGTACTGCTTATTCCGAATGGAATTTTGTTCCATCATCATCATCAGCTCATTAAACGTCCCCACCGAGGGGCACGAGCCTGCCCGTATAGGGTGATTAGGACGACTAAGGAGTCGTCCACGCGGGCCCAGTGCGGGTTGGACGACTTCACACACAACCCTCGAATCTCTTCGCAGGCGTGCATGAAGGTTTCCTCACGATGTTTTCCTTCACCGTAAGAGCGTCGGAGATAAATTTTCGAAAATTCGAATACACATTGGTACGTGTCAGGATTTGAACCTCAGCCCTTCCGGTAGGAAGGCGACAGTCCATATCATTGAGCCACCGACGCTCTTTCCTTTTGTTCCAGTAAACAGAAAAAAAACATACTGAGACAGGCAGACAAAGTGCGCAATTACACAGAGAAACCATTAGATATATAAGTACATATTTAACTATGTTCCATACCTGAACCCTCTAACACATACATTGTATTTAAATAATAATATTTAATAAGATGACATGATATCATATTTGATTTATTTTCATACAAAAACCATGAGAACAGCGACTGGCGGTCCTATAAATGAAATTTGCAATTTTAAGTAAATGCGAACTAGACTATAAAAATATAGACTGTCTAAAAATCGCACCTTTCATACTATAGGGGCACATTAAAAAAATAGCGTTTTTGAGTTTTTCTTATAAACGAGCCCAAAATCAATCCATCTACACGACGCTCTTGATAGAAAGAGTCAGAACGTGCAATAAAGCCGCGAAAACTTAGTTAATGCCTTTTTCATATTTCCGAGTAGTGTGTCATTTTAATAATGCTGGTATAAACTAAATATGCGATAAGTAATTCATAACTAACGGACATACTTATAATATTCTATTATTTATAATATTCTATTGCAATTAATGTATTAATTTATTTATGCCAAATCATTTGTGAGAACAGAAGCGCTCAAGAATCTTCAAACGCGTTTTCCCAACAATCATGATTTTCGAATTGTGCCCCTATAATATGAGAGGTGCGAAATGTTCATTACGCTTCGGATTTCGAGTAAAAGTGAGTAAGTAATAAATATTTTTAAGGGTTTAATGCGTTTAGATTTATCAGACCCCGATCCGTTTAACAGGTTAACCAATTTCAGCGGACACCTTTCTTAACGGTATCTACCGCTGGTGACACTTCAGTTGTTTCTGTAGTCCATGGGCAGATGTGATTGCTTTATGATTAGGTTTATGCTTGTTTCTTTTTTATAAAATTAAAAGAAAAACTATCGAACTCATATACACACACTCCTGCTTATACTCATCATCTTCAGCTCATAATCGTCCCCACCGAGGGACACGAGTGTACCTGTAAAAGGTGTTTAGGCCTTAATCGTCCACGTGAGCCCAGTGCGGATTGGCCGACCTCACACACAATCTTTGAATATCTTGAAAAGGTATGCGCAGGTTTCCTTACGATGCTTTTCCTTCACCGTAAGAGCGTCGGATAAACGTACATATAATTTAGAAAATTCTAAAATACAATGGTACGTGGCGGGATTTGAACTTGCACCCTTCAGATGGGAACAGCAACAGTCCACACCAATGAGCCACCGATGCCCTCATTTGTACTGGTTTCATTAAAAACATAAATGTAAGTACTAACAAGATGATCTGTCATCATCATCATCATCATCAGCTCATTAAACGTCCCCACCGAGGGGCACGAGCCTACCCGTGTAGGGTGATTAGGCCTTAGTCGTCCACGCGGGCCGGGTGCGGATTGGACGACTTCACACACCACCTTCGAATCTCTTCGCAGGCGTGCCACCGACGCTCTGATCTGTATCTGGTAATAAATATTTGAGAATAAAGTATGTTAAAATGTATTTTGTTGGGTTTTGATTATAGCTATTACAGCATACGTAAAAATACAATTTCCATAAGCTATACATTAGATATTTCTTATTTATGGCTTAGAAAGCCATAAATGTTAACTATTAACTAATAATTATATTCTTTTAAAAGCGATGATTCGATTATAGAAACTGGTAGCTGATGATTGTCGACTTTAAAGGAGCGGTCAACGTTGATGACATTGTCTGTATTCAATAGGATACATAGGTTATAGCCATAGATTTACAAACTAAAGGTTAAGTTTCTAAATCTGTGGTTATAGCCAATATAGGGGATATAGGCAATACATCAGTTATATTTAATTTATCAAGTATATTTTCTTTTGCAGTTTGAAAATGGGGTTCGGGCATTTAGAAAAAAGAAAAAAGCGGCAAAAAAGAAGGTAAGTCCTTAGTCTTTGTAATAAGATTGTTGACTGGGTTCAATTTCAACTCATAACGACCAATAAATATATCGTTTTTTTGCTTATTACCAAAAAGGCTAAAATTTACCGTCATGGTGTCATAGTGTTGTAATGTATTAAAAATATGGAACAAGTTTTTTGACAGAAAAAAGTAGCTCAATTAATCTCATAGAAAACCTCTCGATAGGGACAATTTAGTGCAAAAAAGCGACTACACAAGTATGTATATAAGTACCCGCTACTTACACACTCTAGTAGTAATATTTTTGTTAGTTCCTCTCACCGCCACAGTTACTCGTACGTTGAACGACTGTGGTCTAATGATGCATATACTGCCCAAGTGATATTTTTACATGACATGTGTACATTTCAGATGCTTTGGGATTTCCCTCCAAATTAATATTTACTCACGTAATAGTTCGCTACGCAAATAATTGGGTAGGAGCGTGTAAATCACACTTAGAAGTCTTGATCAATATTGGTCTACTTGAAAATTTTGCTGAGCGACAAGTAGAATAAGTAATATTCATAAATATATAGTTTTAAATTTAGCAATTGAGCGGCTGTGATATTGAGTTAATGCACTTTATTGCCTAATTGAAAAGGATAAAAATATTTCTTTAGTTATATTTCATATAACATTGATACTTGAGTTGTATTATATGATACATTAAATATAGGCACATTTTCGCTTGCAGTGGATTGTGATCTTTACATATTTGTCGCTCTCAAATATTTGCTTGGCTTACAATTCGTTTATTCCCGAGTTTTTGTCTTTATTTAATTATTTAAATATGGGAAATCCCATACAAACTGATTAATGTACATTAATATTTATAATGGCATGACTAACTACGTACCTATCTTTCTTTATATCTTTATCTTTGTTTGCATAAACTCAAGAAAAGATTTCTCTTACCTTGTTGTTTTATGCAACATGAATGCATTGTTTAACATTTATTTTGCATATATTTTTACAACACCTGATAACAGTTCGAAGCCGATTCAACGTTAAGGACGTCTACACGTTGGATGCAGGCTGCTCAAGACCGGGATTGTTGGTGCTTATTAGGGGAAGACCACAGATTTCCCAATAAAATTGTATTGAGATATCTGTGTGTTCAGCATGTACCTATGGCATGCCATGTGTACATGGAAATACAAAACAAAAACAGGATGCCCATAAAAATGAGTAAATATTTTTTTTCAAAAAAGCTTTAGATAAATGAAGATAATAAAAAATCATACTGACTTTTTAATCAATGTGATAGCCCTGGGTTACATTTGGTTTAATGCTTACTTTTGGTATGAACCTCATTTCCGTCGACAAGACACATAAGTCAACTTAAGAAAAAAAAGGAGATTTACCTTGTCAACCTACGTCATTCATGTGAAGCCGGTGTACTTAACAAAAACAGCGGAATTACCAAAGTTGTCTGTAAACTTTGACTGCATTGTCACTACGTTTCACGTGTCCACCCACTAAAGTAGGTGAGTGATAGTAATAAGGTATAATCAGTATTTAATTCCATTACCACGTCAATCGGCTAATTCAATAGATATACATGATATCCACCAGTTGGGCACATAGCATCCGGTAGTGTCAGTGTGTTCCTCTTTAATTGGACTTTACTAAAAAGCTGCTCCAAGTATGACATATGATTTGTTTCTTATAAATTTTACTAAAATGGGTATTAAAACGAATTAAAAATACCCATTGGTGTAGGCTGTTAGTAGTATGGTAGGTAGGGGGTTAAAAAGCATAATCACGGACATAATACCGGCCAATAAATACAAACTAATTTCATTGGCTGAGAGTAAACATTATCTGTGACATTATGTAACGATATTTGCTTAATAAAAACGAGTCTTCGTCGGTCTACCGATACGCACTGGAACATTGTGGCAGGTTATGATCTCATTATTCTCAATCGTTGTGACAGGTTGATCCAGCAGTAGCAATGTATGTTTTATTTACAGCATCGAGATATGACGAACCTTGGTGTAATGGTTGAGATGTCAGCTAATACACCAAGAGTTCCGGGCTCGATCCCCGTGCAGTACAAACATTTGTGTGCATTATTGTTCTGGGTATTTCTATGTATTATATGTAGGTAGGTAGTTACAAAAGAAAGTATGTATGATTATCCTTTGTTCTAGTATTCATATTATAATAGGCTACTTCCCATTTGGTAAACTTCTCATTTCGTAAACCTCAAATTATACCTATCAAAAAGTTTCGTTTCGTAAACATTTCATTTCTTCATACATTTAATCCTATTTGGTAAACTTCGTTACTATTGTTATTTTTTTGCGGTACAGTCAGTGTCAAGTTAAATTGAAAGTAGATAAAGGTTTTTAAAAGCTTTACTAAATGGGAACTAACACATGAAATAACTGAAATGTTTTCGAAATGGGAATAAATGTATCAAATTTAGAATGTTTACCAAACGCAACTTTTTGATAGGTACATATTGAGGTTTACGAGATGGGAAGTTTACGAAATGGGAAGTAGCAATATTATAGTTAGTAGGCGAATGCTTAGTTTGGGGCTAGATGGCGCTGTGTGAATGACAGTCGATATTAGATCTCGGTTTAGTTGGAGAATCAGTGTAGCCTCTAGCTAGGCGATTGGACGATATTAAATAGTCTGCTGGTGCATATTGGCCGTAGCCGTAAAATCGAGTCCAATGGTGATCTTCCGAGAGAGAGAAAGGGCGATTATGTTATATTTTAAAATGCCATATGAACTGGAAAATAATAAAACCATAGTTATTGGTAAAGCCATGTTATCAATATTTAATGTTACATGAGATCTGTCTGTATTAACCAAAATTACGAGTAGTTTGCCACTACCAGCGCTTACCAGAATGTCGTACAAAGTATACCTCCAACAAGATTGAGTGGGAATATTAATTATAGATTTACTCTCTAAATGTCCCACATCTTTCTGACAACACGCGCACAAAACCGTGAGGTGGCACTTGCGTTTGTTTTGCCTAAAATGCACATTTTACCATACGCTTTGACTAAATTATTTAAAGTGTAAGTGATTTTCAATGCGAATATATTAAAAACAATGAGGTTTGTTCGACTTACTATTAACACATGGCCAGCACTGCATGCTCTGTTTAGTGTGGGGACTATAACGTAATCTCGGGATATCAATAAAATCCGGGATTTAGGTTTGATTTTAAATAATTTTAGAAAGTTACCTATTGTTTATCTAAGAAAGTACCATTTTAAGTTGTGTTCGACAATGGTAAGGTACGTGTAATCCTGTTATTTTTTAATGATATGGTACTAACTAACTTCTGTTTCTTAAATCTCCCACAAGCAATTCCTCGTCCTACAGAGGTAGAGATAGGCCAACAGAAATTTTATCAGTCTTCCAGTAAAATATTGCAACGATCGGTATCTATTGGAGCTACAATGATGAGACGACCCATTTGGTGTTGCGGTTAGACGTCGGCTGCAACACCAAGGGTTCACGCTTAACTTGGGTCTAAATGGCGCTGTGTGAACGTTAGTGGATATTTAAAACAAAATATTACAATGAACTCTGACTTCATATCAGTGTTACCATTTAACCATCTATAATCGTATTACAGTGCAACCTCGATATAAAAAAATCGAACGAGATTTGTTATTTTGATGTACGATTTAAAGTCACCTTTTAGATTTTCGATAAAAAGCTCAGGTAACTGCATGATGGTATGCAGACGAGTTTTCTCCCCACGAAGTACAATTTTGACTTTATTATAACTAATTTTCCATTGTTCCTGGATTCCTACTGTTCCAAGGTTTATATATGGTCAACCTCAGGCACGATATAAATATTTTTTTACGCTTACTTAAACGGGGATTACCTGTGGTCTAGTGCGCTCAGCGTTGGTTTAGGTTTTAGCGTGATTTTGGGATCGTGGATTTCAATCCTACGGGGAAACCTCGAAGTGAATAAGATTTTGTGTGATTATGAGATATATAACAGGCTGAATAACCTGATTGATCGAAAATAACGATTCCTTGCCACGAAAGACATGTTAGGCCGTCGGTCCCGGCTTGAATTTAAGGATGGTAGTCGATTAAACCCACTAATCTGAATTGAGCCTGCTATGCTGTGCAAGAAGACATGTGCCCTGAAGTGGGACGTAATGGTATCATGATAATGATGACAGTGGGGTCGCAAGTGCCGAGCACGGGATCATCGCGGGATCCGAGAGGCGGCGTGGCGTGCGGTGTGAGTGACCGCCACGGCGTGGTCACGTTTCCCTCTTGTACTCATTACACACAGAGTATTTTCTCCTTCCCCCCCTGAATTGCCGCCGGCACGTGACTGAATAATTGCGTCCGCATTATGCTCAAGTATATTCTAGGCGCACATCTAAATTGGTAAATAGTCTTATTGCATTCATATCGGATACGTCAATACATTGATTGTAATAATTAGCCCTGTTTACTTACAAACTTGTAGGGCATTACTACTAAAAGAGCGCTTCGATGCATTAAATAAACAAGATGAATGAAGGTTTTATGATTTGTTGAAAACAACTCTGAATAATTTATGATTTGTTTGAGTCGTTGTAATATTGTTATGATATATGACATAAGCCTTTGATTTATTTAATCAAGACGATGTAAGTTTTTGTTAACAAAAACAATTCTTTTAAATGAATACATTGTGATATTAATGTTATAGTTTACAACTCTTTCTTTTGGTTTCTTCATAATCTAGTTTTTTCAAAACACCGAGCTAAAAATTGTGTCATCTGCAATATTCAATGTTTTGATTTTTTTATGAATAAGAATAAGCTAGCAAACAAGTCATCAGTCCTCCTAATTATAAGTGGCAACTATTTCTAAGTGCTTCCATAATAGAGACCACTCTTGAATTTGTGTGCAGATGTTAAATCACAGTATCCAGTAATTCAAGGAAATAAATGCTTTTGCGATAGAAAAATTTGAGATTGAGATACATTATGTGCTATCTTCTTCAGTTAAAACCTGACGTGCCTAAACTAGCAGGCTATGGATATAACAAATGCAAAAAAGTAAAGGGTTATTCCATAAGAAGTGTCGCGAATAGTTCAATAAAGCTTGGTCGTTAGTTGATGTCTTATTATCTGCACAGATTTTAAAAAAATCTCAATAACATGAATTATGGAAAAGCAGTTTTATAAATGTAATTTAAAAATATGATTTTTTTAGAAATAAATGATGATAATTATAATATGATATTATTATGTTTGTTGCAATTTTAATTTTTTTACTATTTAAAATTCTATATCAAGTGTAGAAAAAAGATCTTTGTAAAACTTTTCCAACTATTATTTATAAGAATGAATTTCGATATTTTTAATTTCATTTTGCCTAATGAAGTAAAATTCATTTTACAAGGGATCATAACTGTTTCCTTGGTCTAGTAGGCACAGCATTCGACTGTGTGACGCGTGTGGTCGAATCTCGCAGGGAACCATCAGTTTGTGTGATTTTTCTGAGTTTGGAAATTGCAGGCTTGAATGACCTGATTGTCCGAAAAGTAAGATGATTCCGTGCTTCGGAGGGCACATTAAGCCGTCGGTGCCGGTTATAAGTATAGTAGTCGTTATCTGCAATCCCGTGGTGACCCCGCTGTGACAATAGCATAGCATAGCATTTAAAAGTGTACATATATAAAGTGAATATATATAATTATTTTTATTGCAGTGTTGAAGTCCCTATCAAATATTTATCAGGATCGTTGTCACTCAGGCTCTGTCAGAAAACCAGCGCTGCCGTGGCCACTCTTGATTCATTGAAAATTTTATGACCGCACATGATGGCACACGGCAGCCTAAGCTGAGGCGGGGCCCCTTTGACTACATTTAATTTCAATATTTCTACCTTTTTATTTTTGTCATTTTCTCGTATCGTTCATTCTGTCAGTGTGTGAAAAATCATTTAATTGAACGCAATAAAGCGTTCAATTAAATGATTTTTCTGTCTTTTCTTCTTTCTTTGGGTGCGGGAAGACCTGCACACTGCAGTGGACGTTATAGGTTGATAATGATGATGATTCTCCATTTCAGTTTATCGAAACATGGATGGATGAAGATCGCAGTCCATATTCATCACTAACGAAAAGTCTATTAGAAAACAATTACAAAAAGTTAGCCCTGCTGAAAATCGACGACCTCTCAACGACGGTGGTAATGAGTACTGAATTCCATGATGGCGAAAAGTGGTAAATTCATGAAAAATCTTTTAGTTGCAAAAAATCTGATTCATCACATATTTAACAAATAAAATGTTTTATGTAACTTTCGTTGAAAAATTGATACTCGAGGCATAAGCCGTAGTTAAAATAATAGCGCATAGTGAAATGCAATGCAAAGTGGCGTCCGGTCAGGCAGGGTCACCCGCGTGCGAGTGCACTATTTCAGTCTGTTCCCATGTGCTTTGGCATTTTTACTGATTTGACTCATAAGTCAAGCACTGTGGCGTGTATTTCTTTATAGTTCTCTTAATATTTCATTTGATTATGTTTTCCCTATATTGACAATTGATGATGGCAAGTAACAATGCCTTGATGATAAAGATATCTTTCTTCTTCTTATCGAGTCGATATGGATTCACAAGTTAAATATGGTAATGCGATCAATATTTGGCCACTTTAATAGTAACTGATTATGATAACCTGGCACTGATAAGTGCCTTTTTCATTAAAAGACCATATCGTAGTGAGAGGATCAGTCAATCTGCGTTATCGACTACACTGTCTGCACAGATTGCACAGGATCCTATTTAGCGGGACGATATCTGGCACTGCGGTGGTACCTACCTAGACGACTCAGTATCAAGTCTAGGTACTACCATTCGCGGAGTCTAATCTTGTATAATTCGTCTGCTTGAACCTGGAGAGTTGATACTTAGGTGAAAGTAAATACGTATGTGATATCACTAGTACTTTGGTGATAGATCATACAATATTTGTTATTCTAGTAACAAGTAAAGGAATGTTGCCCATTAAATACTAGACCATAGAATAGATAAACGCTATGTTACTTAATATAAACAACTACGTATTTGTGAAGCTGTTTAACGTTAATTGTTTTTTTCCCTGTCCATTTATGTATATGTTAAAGGTCACTGTGTAGTCATTACGCAGTACCTTGTATAACCTAGGTTTGACCAAGGCGTGTTCCTAAAAAGGATATTTTTTAAGATTTGTTTGTTCTTTTGCTTATTTGGTATATCTTAATATTCAAACATCATATAAGTTTTAAATATTTAAGTCGTTAAAAAATGTATCGTAATTACAGTCCTTAATTTATCCCAACTGCTTTGTGAATACACGTCCAATGTAATCGTTTTATAACTGAGGAGTTTTGATTTCTACCTAACACGATGTTCCAGTGCAAGATATCTTCTGGTGATAACGCGTTTGGTATTTACTAGGATGTATCGCGGCAATTTAAGGTCGGTAAGGTGAGGCCTATACAGGTAGAAAAGTTTTCAACAAACGTTTCTTAACTTCATAATAAGTCTTCAAACTTTTAGCATTAAAAAAATGCCTTGGACTAAGATATATGAAAAGCAATTTATAGTCGAGCATATGATGTCACACAACCTGTCGGATATGAAATGGCTCCATTATTTTCTCCGAAGCATATTGTTATGCTAACACTAAGAAATCTTAGGGTTCCATGTTCCTGAGTACATTAATGTAAAACAGACTAAAAGCGTATTTTGTAAGCGTAATTCTTGAATAATACGATGAAAATGAAAATAAGGTTACGATATATTAATTTTGTATATAATTATGTTGATAGCAACTTTGCTATTGAATCATATTAGTCTAAATCCAAGCTTATTTCCATCGCTTACCTTACTGTGATTTTCCGATCCAACATTTGTGGCAT
This sequence comes from Leucinodes orbonalis, assembly GCA_019425675.1. NCBI lineage: Eukaryota > Metazoa > Arthropoda > Insecta > Lepidoptera > Crambidae > Leucinodes > Leucinodes orbonalis. Next base: position 163,320 of record PQWD01000764.1, read on the forward strand.
ATTTTACGTTGTTTGCCAGCGTACCAATTGAAATTCTAATTCGTAAATAATCAAATATTGCTCTAAAGTTGGTAGACGGTTCTACTATGAAAAAAGATGTCTGTTTTGGATAGCTTTCGACATATAAGTATGTCGGAAAGTATTTAAGTAAAACATTGATACACCATTTGTTTTATGAATACAATTTGAATGTATTTTTGGTACTATTAAATTAATAAGTCAAGATTAATAAGTCGACATCACATCAAAGATAAAACGATAAATATTGAAATGGTAGGACGTCTAACTTAATTTTCAACACATACCTACCTAATGTTATCATGTTAATAAGTCTTAACTTAATATACACGAAACTAGAATAATCTGTTATATATAGATGAACTCTGAAATGTTTGTATTATATCATATCCTTAAACAAAATTTATATAAATTCAAATAAATTTGTGTACCAACACTGTTTTTTTAAAAACATTCACTAGTTAAATAAAAAATACCAAAAAGTCCTGTCATTCCATCAAAATGACTCTTAATTCTTTCTTTGACATTTGAGCATCTTAAACCACGTAAACAAATCAATATTCAATGAAAATTGCTTTGAGTTTAAACATATAAAATTAAATTAAATTTAAAAACCCCCGACTCAAGAACTTAAGTAATTTCCTTTAAAAAGTAAAAATAATAAAAGAAACTTAATTTTAAAGTACCTAAGAATCTATTAATAATTCTAAAAAAAACCTCGCGTTGGGGACCGCTCCTAATTATTTCTTTCTTATCTACGATATTTTTCATAAGATGGTTACCTCTTTAGGCTTTTACCCAAGACTCTCTGTTACCTAATTAGACTATTTGTATTTGAATTGTTAGTTTAAGAGCGGTCCCCCAACGCGAGGTTTTTTTTTTGAATTATTAATACCCATTAATTAGATACCATTCGGGCATATTTGCAAACAATCGGTTTTTCATTCCCACTTTCATCCCCTTTATCTTATAAACGGCTTAACCGATTTAATAAATATAAGCTAAGAAACGCTCGATTAAATAACCTTACAAATAAAAAAAACTAAATCCAAATCGGTCCACTCGTTCGGGAGTTATGGTGCCCAACAGACACACAGACTCACTTACACACAGACACACAAACACGTCAAACTTATAACACCCTCTTTTTGCGTCGGGGGTTAATAATCGTGCGGAACCATACCAAATACTTATATTGTTCATGTATCGGTTGCGTTTACTTTCCAGTGATCACGTGTAGAATTGAAATTCAATTATTTCAATACTAGTGAAGACTTATAAATACCTTGAAGAAGTTATTGTAAAAAAACTATATATATTCACGTGTCGTCCACTATGGTGATTTTTATGGTATATCTTTACAGTGCACGTTTTCAAAATTCGCTATATTGAGCTCTTCACATACGGTAATAAAAATTACAGTTACTTCGTCCCCTTGTTATGTCCGTTGCTGGGGAGTATGCGGAATGACAACTGTCATCGATCTTGTAACAATTTGCACATTTAGGTACCTACTTGTTTCTTCTCGAGATTTTCTAACGAGTATCGTTATTAGTCGTATTGGTCTACAAACATTGTTCTTGGTTATAAATTTGGCAATAATGATAATTATAATAATAAAAGATAATAGCCTAATAATTATTGCAATTGTATCACAGTGTATCATCTCAATCTGTAAGCAATAAAAGAAACTGCTCTGAATTTGTTTTAAATTTTTAGTGGACATAATTATTATCAGTGCAGGAGTTTTGTATTATGTTATAGATACTGCCTTTAGTTTATCATAGCAGGTAAATATTTTAAGCTACGTAAGAAAGAAAGAAAGAAATAAAAACCTTAGTGATATAATCTCATAGATATACATAGGCTATCAAACATTAGTTTCCATGTTAACTAATATTAAAAATGTTTTACTTTTTAATAATATTATTTTACTACTTTGAACTTTTCAGATTATCAGTCCACGCTATAAAACAAATAATTGTTGAACCATTCACTATTTAATCGTATAAAAAATATTGCGCCTTGTGTCTCATCGAGTAGGTTAGTGAGACTACCGGGGCGTTCTTTTTTCTTCTTTCCTTCATCCTTCACCATCCTTAAATTTACGTTTCGTTCTACATTTTTAAGGTTTGCATGCAAGGTGGCGATATCACTTACCACCAAGTGAATTGTCTAGCTGTTTGCTACTACACATGAGAGAAAAAAATCTCAAATCAGTTGCGCGATAACCGATGCTACTCCCAGTAAAATAATCAGCAGAATCTCAAACTGTAGAAACAAATATAAATTTTACTTTTCTACTAGTAGAAAAAGAGTCGCTCGAATACCGATTGCGCCACTTTATTTTTTTTTAATATTTTTTTATCGATATGTCAATTAGGTACGACTGCAGGGCACAGATCTAACCATGATGCATGGCGGCATGACTATTTGTCATTATACACCATACTGCCCAATGGTCAGTGTTGTTTAGCGACTACCAATCTTATACTCGTAGGCGAATAGGTAGTCGAGCTGAAACTATTAAGATAATATTTTTTTGGTCACCCGTCATTGCCATGGACTGAATTGTTTAACCGTTCGCTGTCGCGAACCAAACCCACGGGCCGGTACATCATTGAGCCTTTTTTAGATAAGGGACGCCTATGTCCAGCAATGGACGATGGTGGGATGGTATGGTATGGTAATGGTATACGCGTTGAGAGATACCGTTTCAAATCCCGTTAAGAGTAATTTTATGTGCGACAAACAGGCACTTGTTTGCGAGTCATCGATATTTTGAAACCAAATTTTCCATCACTTTGACTGTAGAATATTTCTTACAGATACGTGTAAATGTTTTCAAAATGCATGCTTGCCATTTGATATGCATCTTTTGCAATTGCGTTTCAGGAATACATTCTGTATAGTAAGTAGGTTACGTGTTTTTGCCGTTTAAGAATCTTACGTTTACGAAGGAGGTACGCGTTACCAAGTTTATAAAAGGAAAGGGACAAACAAGGATAAAGGGTTAAAATTTGGTAACTTCAGTCGTATTCCAAAACACAACGCGAGCGCTGTTTATGTAGCCAGGCAAGAGCACCGTGGTCCACATTCATACTGTTTGGCAGCTTATACAGAAGAGACCTATAATCAGCCACTGTGTATAGCATTTGTGGGCTAAAATCCATCGAAACCTGAGCTGTAATGGAGGCACCGCAGCAGTGTTGTCGGCTGGCGATAGATCGAGGTGTTGTTACACCTCTCTAACGCAATAACGATCATCGTTTAATTCAAGATCAACGAACAAAAGTAATCCATTTGCGTCGATGGCATTCTTTCTAGAGGTTATTCAGGAATAATATGTCTACTAGGGTCAAACCATCAAACTTGGCCGGCATAATTTTAGAGAGAGAGAGAGAGAGAGACATTTGGCAAGTTACGTCAAGTTCTGACGTCAACGATTCTACAATGCAGCTGCGACATGGACATTGACTGCGGCATTAGTTCACAACGTTAAAGTTACTCAATGGAGCATTATTATTATTATTTGGGAGTTTTGGGGCTATTCAGGCTTATACAGACGTGTAGTCAGTTCGACCTAGAAGATCTTTTGTGACTCGATAGATATACACACTTGGGCATAAATGATAGTTGCCCAAGTGGAAGTTTCGTTTCCGTTGTGGAGGACTACAATTGCAGAGTAGGTTCATCGGTGCCTTTCTCTCTTCCGCGCAGAAAATGGTGACTTTTCAGCTTGCAGTGTCCAGTCAGAGCCCTTATAAGAGCCCTGACCTTGGGTTCACTGAACTGTAGCAGTTCAGAGGTTCGCTTCTTCGAATAAGCCTTTATCAGCGCTTTTAAGTGAGCCGCCAGTAGTTAACCGAGTCCTCAAGGAGCTTCCGTTCTTTTTTTCTTCAGGCTTTCGGGGATGCCACAGACAGGTTCTACAGTCCTTTAGGCGGCGTTAACCCCAGCTTTTGATAGTTCATCGGCATTTTTGTTGCCAATAATGCTAGGCTGACCTGGTACCCATTTGAGTGTTACCCTGTTATTTTGTTCCAGGCCATTAAGTTTGGTCACGCAAACTTTTACCAGCTTTGATTTAAAAGTGGTTGAGCTCATTAGCTCTTTGCTTTTAGAGCTGCTTGGCTATCAGAACATATTGTTATCTTTAGGTTAACACAGTTTTCCAGTCGATTAGTAGTATGGAAGATGGGAGCGTACTGACCCAAATTGGTGCTAATGTTAGCCCTAGGTTGGTCTCTGTAGGTTCCAGATCCTACTCTGTTACCTATTTTGGAGTCATTTGTGTACCCAATTCCACATAGAGTACACAGATATAGCCAAAATTGAGGCTATTGATCTTGATCTGGCTAGTCACTTGTAAGGCTTTCTTCTACCAGACCACATCAGTGTAGGCAACCATTGGTCTTATAATGGCGATATAAAGCCAAAGGACGATTTTGGGTTGCTTACTTCATTTCGGCCCTGCTACCCTTAAGCATATCCCTAGGGATTTTTTTTCTATGGAGCATACTATACTTTGGGTTTCTTTCAGGCATAAATCAGAAATGACATTATTTGTGAGGAATTCATGTGTTCGATCTGTCTTAAGATGATGAACTCGCATTGAGCCGGTGTTAAAGTCTAATCTTCCCAAAGCCATGTTAATTGGCCTCAAAAGTCTGGTCTATTTGATTTGAACTGTACCTGTACTATCTTACATAGACTGCGATGAGCTAGATCATTACTGAGTTATTGTAATGTATTCCTCAAACACGTTTTCCTAGCAAGTGACAGTAAAATAAATTTCGCGAGTAGTAAGCGTTTACACGTGACCAGCGATCTCCACTCACTATTTATGTGTTTACAAAATTTCCCCTTTGTTCAGACGCGACATGAGTTTTGGAATTACAATAAGATATATAGCAGACTTTTCACTTATTAGGGTTCAGTGTGGTTTGTTTGCATTAACACATGATATTATAGGATAGGTAGATAGAGTTTCTTTTATAATCTCAAATGTGTCTTTATTTAGTAAATGGATTTTCTTCTTCTTCAAGTACCACTGGCAAATTTAATTCGATTGTAATATCTACTTATTAATTCGACGACAGGAGACATTAACCGGATTATTTACGATTCAAAATACCTTAATTATTTGCACAAACAAACACAACTAAGTTTTTTAATATTTTTTTTTGTATGTATACGGTATTATGTATGTAAGGGGCACCTATAAACATTATAGTTTGTTGACATGCGAAGTTTATAATTTCAGGATATCAACCAAATTCTTGGTCGATAATGTTAAAATGTATATTTATGAGCAGAAATGACCACGTATGCGTAAGCTGTGGCTTTCACTACGCCTTACTCTGCCCTTCTTTTTCACCCTTACTGTAATAATGCCATGTAAGCAGAGTACGTCTGTTATTCGGGGAGCCCGAGAATCCCGAGTTGATACACTTGCAGTTACTTTAGCGTAATAGCGACCTAAATAGTTTACAGCGATCTCAACTGAATCGTCGTGTATTGAATTCATTAAGCGACAATGTGAAATGGATGTTGGCTTTTTGATTATTTTGCGTGTTTTAATGAATTAATTCGTGTTGTAGGTACATAGTATATGGTATTTTGGAAAAAAAAAGTTTGTTATTTCCTTCGTGTTTGACAATAATTTATCCCGAACCCTCACCTTGTAACATTTGGTCCTCAAACGAAAAAGTTCGTGTTTCTATTTTAACTTTTTAGTGGTAGGGAGAGCGTGTTTGAATATTTAAAAATGTAGAAGATAGCCTTATGGAAATACTTAAGAGCGTTAAGTATTTAGAGGAAATAATAAGCGCACATAAAACAGTGCCTCATAGTACTGCGACCTAGTATAAGTCAAGATTTTTATAGAAAAATACTTTTAGTCTGTTTTATTACTTTGCCTATTCGTGCTCTATAATGATCCTAATAGTTTGGGGACGGTAAGAATCTTTTTTTTATATTCTTAGATATACCAAGGTAAAGGCGCGGGTAAAGAACCCCGCGGCCTCCAAAAGTTTCTCCCATTATGCATGTACTTATTTTTACTCTCACGTTGTTTCTCTTGCGGTCAGAAGTGATTATATTTAAATGAATTCAATATTCCCTATGTACGTGCAGCAAATCAGTATAGATTATGTAAGACGTAAAAACAATACTGATTTCGAAAACATCAAAACATGTTTTAAGCAATATCATGTTACATCTACATGATATTTCATGACGGAATATACTCGTAACTTCGAATATTTAAGAGACAAATTGAATTGCGATTGCATAATTCTCGAGAATACTGGCAGGTTATGCTGTTTAAAAAATGTTTTTGCAGTGCTTTATTTTGTACTAAAAATAGCCGTACCGCTCCTTTCGCCGTTTTTTTGCTATTTCTAAATGCATAAAAGTCGTGCATTGCGATTCTTCTCGAGCATGTCGTAATGTGGTTGTAAGGATTTGTTATGTCGCATAACACACATGTGCGTTTGTGTGTATGTAGGCTATTTCGGACCCGATAAGCTGGCGGGAGGCAGTCGCCGGCAGAGGTCAGTATTGACGTCAATGCTGTCACGTGGTCGCTGTACGAACACAAAGATACCTACCGGCGTGCGCGCGTACATAGTATGCGTTTAATGTGTTTGTGTGTAACAATAAATCCTGTAACTGTTTTGTATTTTAATTGGCTGTTTTGTGTTCCTCAAAATAGATTTGAACATTTTGTGTTTTTAGTTTAACAGGTTTCAAATGTATGTCGTAGTTAAATCATTAAAAATGATCCGGTTTTAATATCTATCTACACAACAAATAAAAATACCTACGAAAATATTGAAGAGTCCCCATTCTTATTACTTCTGGTGTTTTCATTATAAGCGCAGTAAAACACTAAAATCCTAACTTATTAAACTGTAAATAAATTTTAAACAAATTAGGTATTGGCTTGTATATTAGGGTTAACCGCTGCTTGGTGAACGACTTTTTCAGTTTTCCTTATTCTTCGGTAAAATTCATTATGATTAGTAGGTTTTTAACAGTAACATTATTTTAAATATATTTTAGTAATACTCTTATAATTATATATAATATGCACTCTTGTATTGCAAGTTAATGTACAAGGACAAGGTTGTCATTTACCTACCGTCAGGTTACTCAGGGAACAGCAAAGGTGGCTCTGGTGCACTGAGAACCTCACCAAGGTATGACATCGAGGAAGTTTCAAAATTATTGTTTAATATAACCTTGAGAAGCCACAATAATCTAAGCAACTACTGTCCACATCCTTGTATTTAGGATCTCTTGAATTTCTCATGATATCATCGAGCTCGACTTAACTATGGGCCTATGATCATTTGAGGTACGAAGGGTGATCGCCAAAACCTTTTAACCTATCGGTTCAGGTAGGCTTATCACCAAAAGCAGGCTAGATATGTTTTTATTATAGAACATAATCGCTTGTTTGTAACATTTATCAACGACCACATCTGTCACTGGTTGACACGAAACAGTAGTATTTAAAGATAAAAACGAATAAGAGCAATAGCATTTTAATCTATATACAAAGTTTTAATGAGGTTCAAATCCCGCCACGTACTAATGTGTTTTCGAATTTTCGAAAATTTATGTACGTTATCCGACGCTCTTACGGTGTAGGAAAACATCGTGAGGAAACCTGCGCACACCAGTGCAGAGATTCTAAGTTTGTGCGTGAAGTCGTCCAATCCGCACTGGGCCCGCGTGGACGACTAAGGCCTAATCACCCTATACGGATGGGCTCATGCTCCTCGGTCGGGACGTTCAATGAGCTGTTGATGATGATGATGATGACAAAGTTTAATGGTTTTATATCGTATACGAAACCGTACTAGGATTTTCTATAGTGATTTACCTAGTTTTAAAAGGGAGGCAAAGTTTAAAATTCAATTCAAATGCACTTGAATTTTAAACTTTACGCAGGAATAATATTGCAAATAATTGTATTTTTTTTTGAATTGCCACTCCCAACCTCAAGCTTATAATTATTTGAAACTTATCTAACCATTTGCTGCAGAATTATGTGTTAATATAGAAGAAATTATTATTGTTTTATTTTTTTTCAAATAATAAAAAACAGAAAGTTCATGTTTATGTTATGAAGTGTATCCTGGTCTCTAGTCAAAATAACATTAGCATTTTGTCGTATAAGTTGACATCCGAATAGCCTAAAAATCAGGATATCAGGAACTTTTACAATTTTGACGCTAATATAAATTCTAATTTAGGCAAACTGCGCAAAAACACTTTCTTTTGTGGCTTTAAATTCAAAATGGTGGGATGTTTGATGTTGTTTACGGATCTTGTGCACGGGCAGTGGGAATGATGACTGAACTTTTATTAGTGTCTCGTGTAATGAATTGTCAAAGATGATGATGTGTTTAATTCGTGTCATTAAACAATAAATTGAGTTATTAAGCAAAATAAAGGAAAACACAAACACGAGAAAGGCAAAACGGCAAATGAAAAGTTGGAAATTGTGAAATTTAAATGAACGATGACAAAAAAACAGTAATGATAATACAAAATCATGCTGTGGATGGGAATGGGGTTGCTTAATTTTCTTAATATGTGAAAAATGACAAAAGGTAATTTGATAAACTTGCATTTCTTCAGGGAAAATGGGGCATTGGCTTCTAAGGTCTGCCCGCCAGAAGTGTTCTGGCCACTCGGGCACGATTACCAAAAAAGAACACTCATCATGAGTCTCGTGACTGAATTGAATGTAAGTCATGTTTGTTTGCTTGACGACTCATTTGGTGTGGGGAATGAGAAGTTGGCTATTACACCAAGGGTTTCAGGGGTCAATCTCCGGGCAGTACAAACATTTGTGTGCATTAACATGTATGTTTGTATTGGTCTGGGTGTTCTTGTATATGAAAATGAAAAAAAAAATTAAAAATGTTTATTTACATTCACAATGATTAATTTTGCTGTTTTAAGTATACCTTTAAAGTATACGCATATACTTGTATCAGGCAGTCCCGCTCTTCATATAACATGGTAAGTATTGTACATTGTATTAAACATATTTTAATTAAAAAGAACAAATTAATATCATCCACTACATATTTCAACAACAATATTCATTTAAACATTCTCGTTTAGACAAATATCTCCAACAATTCTTTTTTTTACATTTTATTTGAATCCAATTATTTATTTTAGAAAATTGTGATCTGTAAAACCCATAAATCAATTTTATTTATTAAACATACAATCTGTTTTATTAAGAAAACATTTGCATAACATTAAATTTATTTAATATATTAAGTAATATATAATGTTACTCACAAAAAAGGTATATAAGTATGATTAGACGTTGTTTAGTATCCATGTTACAGGCTAAATGCTTAGTTAGGGGCTAGGTGTTGCGGTATACATATCGGTGCATAATTTTATTTTGTATTTACATATGTAAGAATATTAATTTACTTAACACTAATCATCATCATCATCATCATTACAACCTAGAAAGTCCACTGCTGAACGAAGGCCTCCCCTAATGATTTCCACGCGGACCGATCCCTTGCAGTTGACATCCATCTGCTACCTGCCACCTGCCACCTTAACCAGATCATCAGACCATCTGGTTGGGGGTCGGCCTACGCTTCGTTTTCCGTTACGCGGACGCCACTCGAGAACCTTTCCGCCCCATCGGCCATCGGTTCTACGCACTATGTGCCCTGCCCACTGCCACTTCAACTTGCTTATCCTGTGGGCTATGTCGGTCCTCTAGTTCTCCTACGGATATCCGTGTTCCGGATCTTATCGCGTAGGGAAACACCTAACATAGCCCTTTCCATAGCACGTTGAGCAACTTTAGCCTATTTAAGAGGCCCTTAGTAAGCGACCACGTTTCACTTCCGTATGTAATAACCGGCAACACACACTGGTCAAAGACTTCGTCTTCAGACACTGAGGTATTTTGGACGAAAAGATCCCTTAACTTCCCGAACGCTGCCCATCCTAATTGGATTCGACGCGAAACCTCCTGCTCGAAGTTGGACCTACCCATTTGACTACTGTCCCAGGTACACATATTCGTCTACAACTTCGAGTTCAGAACTTCCAACTGATATTGGTATGGCACGACATGGATATTAGACATGACTTTCGTCTTGTCCATGTTCATTTTAAGACCACCTGTTGCGAAGCTCTGTTAAGGGTTTGAGCATAGTACCTAAATCCTCCATGGATTCTGCCATGATTACTATATCATCTGCAAATCGAAGATGAGTGATGTACTCGCCATTGACGTTGATGCCAAGTCCTTTCCAATCGAGCAGCTTAAACATATCTTCCAATGCAGCTGTGAACAGTTTCGGAGATATAACGTCTCCCTGTCTCACTCCTCGGTGCAATTGGATAGGTTGTGTAAGCTCTTCATGTACTCGGACTGACATAGTGGCGCTCTCGTACAAACTTCTCAATACTTCGATATAGCGGTAATCGATATGGCACCGTTGGAGGGCTTGAAGCATAGCCCAAGTCTCGATCGAATCAAAGGCTTTCTCATAGTCCACAAACGCCAAGCATAATGGCCGATTATACTCTCCGGCCTTCTGTATAACCTGCCGCAGCGTATGTATGTGGTCTATGGTGCTGAAGCACTGAACACTTAATAATTTCTAAAAAGTGCTTTGCTCAAAATCTTTGATGTAGGGACACTTGTTAGGCAAAAACGAATATATTAATCGGCATGATTGGTATGCTTACATGTTTAGTCCTAGTCCAAAAATGTTAATCAATGACGAGTTATGCTGTCATTATGTCATCGATTTCTGCCCTTTCTTTTAAATTAGTAGCTAGTTGTCGCACTTTATAAGGACGAAGCTGTTTTCCTTACTGTGCGCATGAAACTGAGCGATGTGTTTTTCTGGATTCAAAACTCTCTCGGAAGAATATTGGGTATCTCCGATGCATCCGTTATGGGAAATGAATCTTATGGATGTAGGAGTGCTTTTTAGTCAGAATTGACAGTTTTGAATCCACTACTTCAATTTTGGTTAAACGACTTCGAGGAGTAATACTTATTTTGTTTGCTAGGTAGCAGGTGTCGATGATGTTATGTTATGGTAATGGGTTTTGAAAATTGGCAAAGTTTGCCAAACCGACAAGGCTTTGAACTCCGTTTAACTTCACTTAACTGGGTTTAAAATAACGTAGGTCTTCTTAACAAATCTATTTATAAGTATATCGTGCTTGTTTTTTTCGTTATTTTGACTATCAAAGACTGGGGCTAAGGGGCTTTAGAATTGACCCACGGATCCCACAGTATCCCTAATTACGTATCTTTTTTGGGGATGTTAATATTTATGTAAATTTATATCTGTTTTCACAAATATGTACCTACACTTTCGTGGGTCAGCGACCAGGGAGGTTACCGCCATCTCTTAAACAGTGTTACAATAATATTACTTCATCTTTTCTGGTACAAAAATGCTGACGTATCATTATAACAATACTGTTTTAAGAGATTGCGTACCCCCCTCGTCAACAATAATAATTTACTATCGATTCTTTGTCGCAAAATGGTATAAAAGGGTTAAGAATAGAACAGGTTTTGTGTGTTACGCCTAGTTCGAGTGGAATGAAAGTTATTTCCAGTAGTTTTTTGTGTTGGTTAATAACCCGTGCTATACTGCAACCTTAAGATAAAATAAGTTTCACTTAAATCTATTTTGCAGAATTGAATGCAATTCTGTAGATGAGGAAATTCTGACACCCGACACATGTTCATAAACTTAAACGATCCTGTCTTCACAAACGTATTTATTTATGAGCTTGTATATAGTCGAAGGGAATTGTACATATTGGGGCCAAATGTGAATCGTTGATGTAAACGATAACCATCCTAAGGTACGTAGTTAGTAACCGTACAAATGACTCATCATTTAGCATAAAGCTTATCAATTAAAATACATTTCTGAAATATGGTTTATTTATTTATTGCGACTGTTTTAGCAAAAGTTTGAAAATTTGAATTCAGTCGTATTTTTTATAAAGTTATTTTTTAACAATATTCAGTATGATCTTTGATGGTATTTTTTCTCAGTTCTAATTTGCTCTATAAGATTGATATACACCAATGCCTGGATTTGGTGAAAAACATTTTAGTTTAGTGAATAAAATGCCAATTTATTGTTTAACTTGTTTTGTTTGTGTAGTCTATTTACTAGAATTTATGGTTCGCGATATTTACTAATTCGTATTAGTACAATTCATTTAAATTATTTATTAAATTTAATTTTTCCTTAACTATTCGTATTGAATTTGAAGTTATGTTGCCGCAAATAAAGTGCCTGCATGATCTGATTAGCAACAATATTTCTGCTTATTGCTTTTACGTCAGGAAAGGTATAGGAGTTATAAGATCGTTGTAGGACTAAAAATAATTTGAAAAAGGGTTTGCTCATATTATTTTTCATCGCAATTTACAGATCTTTTGAAAATGACATGATGATGATGATCATGTGGATCTCTACGGTACATAGGTACCCAAAAACTTTTGATATCGACAATGGGTAGGTGTATCTCTGTCTTCACAAGCTATTGCAGTCCATTGCTGGACGTATGTCTCCACACACGTGAATCATTCATATCATATTAGATGTAGACGATTATTTATTTAAAGGTTTTTATATAAATCGCTACGGTATCTGCTACTTAAAACATTAATGTGGGGTGTAATGTTTATTGATAATAAGAATAACAATTAAAAACTATCTCATAGCAGTAGCTTGACTTTTTAATAATCTAAGCGTAAAAAAAGATTGCGCGTTAAGCAAAATGTTCCTAATGTTCCTATGTCTTCACGTGATCGGTAATACCTATTTTTTTAACGTGATTTTACTTAGCAATTAAAACTTTTTAGCGTATTATATAATTAAAAATTTGAGATAAGCCTTGATCACGTACAACTCTCCATTTTTCTTAAATAAGTTTTTGCGTGGGTTAGAACGTAGAACACAAGGATTATGACTATTTAAAAATACTAACCTTGTTTTGTATGAATTGAATCTGACAAATTGATCAATCAAAATAGTTTTGTTTTAGAAAACACCATGGAATAAATTGAAATAATATTTGGACATTATTTCAGCGGCCGAATCTATTTGACCACTATGGTCATACATTAGCAATGTTGCTATTCCAACTAATTCTTTATGCAATCAGATAAAAAAAATGAAGACCAACCAGGTCGGCGCGTTTTTGCAATGTAGAAATCAAAACAAAAAATCAAGTAAAAAAATACATCAAACGAACATTGGCTTTAACTTATTTTTGATTCAATCATATACGATGTTGATAAAACATGCAAGACTGAAACCATGAGAAGTTATTTTGGATAAATATATAATGTAATTTGCATTTAAAAACAGGATGTCTACTTTTATGGAACTGCAAATTGGTTACTAAGTATTGTAAATACTAAAGACGAGCCTGGCTTTTAATTGTTTAATCGCCTACAAAGATTCGTAAATAAACCAGATCAGTCTATATTATGTCTTTGTACACTTGTGTGAGTTTTTCTGATCTTTTTTAGATGCCCAAATTCAAATTACATACGTACTCTTGATTTAGAAATAATTTGTATGCAGCATTATTATTTGGACAACACTGACGTTGTTCCTGCCCTAGCAATAAGGCTGAACATAATTGACCGACATAGATAAATATTTAGGTTTATTACAACTTCATTGATATTTTATTTAAGAAACCACGTAAACATGACGACCTATTTGGAGTACTGGTTGAGGCGTCGGCTACTGTAGTAGTAGGGTTATACCCCGCTTTCGATTCCCCGGAAGTACAAACATTTGTGTGTACCTATATCTGTTCGTGTTGGTCCGGGTGTACTATTTATAATATGTAGATATTTACAAAAAAAGTACGTAGTAGTTTCTGGGGGCCCGGTAGTTCCCCCGCCATGACTAGCCAAGCTAAGCGCAAGGGTACCTACCTACCCTTTTTCAAAGTGTTTCGTCGTTTTATTGAACTCTCATAGAGTTTGTTTCCGATGTACCAGATAGTTCATATTCTAAGGATATGATGTTCATCGTAAACTAACTAAACATACAAAGTCTCAATTGAATAGCTCCAATACTTTAGATTTTATTGATATCTAAAATACGCCGATTTAGTCACCGACATACTGATGCTGCCTGAAGTGCTAGAAAGCTAAAATTTGGTATGTAATTTAAGTTAAGTATACAGTATACCTATAAACAAATTCATACTTATGATACTAACTCATGATTTTAGCCCCCTATCCCCTAAAATAATTACTCTAGATCAGAAACTTAATATTCGCATCACCTCCACGATGGTATCGAAACGGCGACGCTGTACATTAAATTTGTTGAAGAGAAGATTGGTAGTGTTAGGTCGTGTAGATTCACAAGCTTGGCTCTACATGAGATCTCATATCTTCTTTAGGAAAATCTTATTTGGTCGTCTTGGCAACATTTTACATGAAATTATTTTTGGTGGGATATCCGTTATTTCGTCGTCGTTGGTGGCTCAATGGTGTAGACTGCTAGCCTCCTACCGGGAGGGCTGTGGTTCAAATCCCGCCACGTACCAATATGTTTTCGATTTTTCGAAATTACATGTACGTTATCCGATGCTCTTACGGTGAAGGAAAACATCGTGAGAAAACCTACGCACGCCTGCGAAAATATTCAAAGGTTCGTAAAGTTGTCCAATCCGCACTGGGCCCGCGTGGACTACTCAGGCCTTAACACCCTTACGGGTAGGCTCGTGCCCCTAAGAAGGGGCGTTTAGTGAGCTGATAATGATGATCCGTTATTTATAACCCAAATTACAGGCTTATGCTTAGTTTGGTAAAAATTAAATTCCGAAAATTAATTAATGACATGGAAATCCACCTACTAAAGGATGTGGCCTTTATCGTTTGCTGGTTCTGATAATTACGTGATAAGCTGACGTTTGACCCTTTTAAAAAGTAACATATCAATTGAAAGATACAACATGTCGATGTGGTCCTAAATGTATATTTAATTCCAATTCTAATGAGAAAGATTTTATGAAACTATAAAACATAACGATTATGGCTATGGCAATTAGAAAGTTATAAAATATAATGTGGCATCCGCTATCTTGTAATTATTATGTCCCTAATATTAAAACTGGTGATTCATAAAATTCGAAAGAAATCTAGCTTCAAAGCAGAAACCTACGCCACACCACCATTATGATCATCACTTTAACCTAACATACATGTCCACTGCTGAACGAAAACCTTCCTTAATGATTTCTATGCGGACTGATCCCAAACAGTAGACATCCATCTGCTTCACCTTAACCAGGCTCGCTCGCTCTTCCTGGTAGGGGGTCGGTCTACGCTTTTTATCTTTTATTTGGAGCCACTTGATAACCTTTCTGCCCAATCGGCCATCGGTTCTACCCACGATGCGCCCTGCCTGCTATCACTTAAAATTTTACACACCAATACCTACAAGTGCTAACACAACTACTGAGGCAGCTGCTTCAGTGGGTAAGGCTGCTGGCTTACAGGCCAAATCAATGACTTGTCTCGTGGCTTACTGGCAAATACCCGTATGAGAATCAGGCTAATGTATGAATTAACAAATACTACGTTGATGAATAAAAGTGGTTAAGGAAATTATCTTTATTATGTCTAGATTGCAGCAGGTGAAACATACATTCTCAGGTACATTTTACATACACAACACATTTTTATAAATAACAGTGCCTTTATGATGCAAAACAATGTGCATATAAATAACGGATTTACGAGAATCATGTTCTTTACGATTTATTTTTAGCTACGCTATATTTAGCACTTTACGATAACCGTAGTACAGTGATTGACTTGTAGAAAATTAAAACAATAGCGATAGTATAAAAATAATCGTTTGCGTCCATTCGTTCAACTTTGCATGATATCGCCGCGTCTTTTCAGGCTAGTTATACCTACACAATCTCTGAATACTAGGTAGCGGGTAAATATAAAACAACAATATATAATTAAAGTGTTATAACTATAATAATAACTGTTCGGCAGCTTATACAGAAGACCGAAGAGTATAACCAGCCGCTGTGTATGGCATTTGTGGACTACGAGAAAGCCTTCGACTCCGTCGAAACCTGGGCTGTTCTGGAGGCTCTGCAGCGATGCGGTATCGACTGGCGATATATCGAGGTGATGAAGTGTCTCTCCAACGCAGCGACGATGACCGTTCAGATCCAAGACCAGCGGACAAGACCCATCCAATTGCGTCGTGGTGTGAGACAGGGGGATGTAATATCCCCGAAACTGTTCACAAACGCATTGGAGGATGTCTTCAAGACCCTGGACTGGTCTCAACGAGGCGTCAACGTCAATGGAGAGTTTATTTCTCATCTTCGTTTTGCTGACGATATCGTCATCGTGGCAGAGTCATCGGAAGAGCTTGCGGAGATGCTGAACAGCCTAAAATGAATCTTCCCGACGAGTTGGGCTTGGCATGAATTTGGACAAGACAAAAGTCATGTTCAACAGTCGTGTCATGCCACAACCGATATGCGTCGATGGCGTCCGTCTCGAGGTTGTGCAGGAGTATATCTACCTGGGCCAAACCATCCAACTTGGCCGGCATAACTTCGAGAAGGAGGCTAGTAGGAGGGTTCAGTTGGGCTGGGCGGCATTCGGTAAGCTACGTCATGTCTTAACGTCAACTATTCCGCAATGCTTAAAGACGAAAGTCTTTGAGCAATGCGTCCTACCCGTGCTAACATACGCAGCTGAGACATGGACACTGACTGCGGGATTGGTTCACAAGTTCAAAGTCACTCAACGCGCAATGGAGCGAGCTATGCTTGGAGTCTCTCTTGGGGATAAGATCAGAAATGATTTAATCCGCAATAGAACTAAAGTTACCGACATAGCCCGCCGGATCAGCAAGTTGAAGTGGCAGTGGGCTGGTCACGTATGTCGTAGAACCGATGGCCGTTGGAGCAGACGAGTTCTGGAGTGGAGACCGCGTCTTGGCAAGCGTAGCGTAGGACGCCCTCCGGCCCGATGGACCGACGACTTGCGGAAGGTCGCTGGTGGGAGCTGGATGAGAAAAGCGGAGGACCGGGATATCTGGCGCAAAATGGGGGAGACCTATGTCCAGCAGTGGACTGCGATAGGGTTGAAGAGAGAGAGAGAACTATAATAATTACTATAGAATTATGTGAACATCTATGTACTATACAGGACATTGAAAACATACCAATTTATAAATATAAAATCAATAGGTTTGTTTTACCAACTACGAGTACCATCAACGTCCAGTGTCTGGCCGAATTAGTTTGTGGTTTTTAAATCATCTCGTTACTGAACTAACTTTGTTATATTACCGTCTTATATTTTTGTGATTGAAACAAAAGAAGGTGCAATTTTGCGAATAAAGTTGCGTATTTATAATAACTAATTTGAAATCAAGTATAGATCTCCCGATATGACGTTCAGCTGACTCTGCATTTATTTCGCCCGTTTCCGCATTCTACCAGTGACCGCTTTAAAAGGAGATATCTTCCCTATAGACCTTTTGAAGTCCACTGCTGCATATAGATCTCCCCCATTGTGCGCCAGTTATTCCAGTACTTCGTTTTCCTTATTTAGCCTCGATCATCAAACTTTCGCAAGTCGTCAGTCCACATTAGGAATTGCGTCCAATAAAAATTAAATATTTTAACTGGTTTATTAGGAAAATTTCAATGCGTACTAGTTTAATATGTATAAAAAAATGTCATTGAAAGTCTACTGTAGAACAAATATGACGTCAATCTATTTTAATGAGATGTCTGTTGCGTTAATCACAATATCTTCGGTGAATACAAATGTTGGGATTATTACTTGGTAAACAAGTTGGATCAACAAAGGTTTAATTCGTTGTTACCCCATATTGACAAGTTAAAATATTATGACGCAAATTTCGTTTTGGCAAAAGCATTTTGTACTTTCTAATAGGTACATCAAACGAATTAAAGTGCCAGATCCGGGCTTGCTTACACATCCTGGCATTTTATAAATAGACAAAAATACGTCGTACAAAAATAAGTAACTACGGGTTTGGAAATTCATCATCTCTACATGTACCTATGGTTTGTTTGGTTATGACTTGGAAAGTTAATTAAAATAAATAATACATTTTATGTCTAATGTCCAATCTTTGACCCCAAAAGATCATTGTAAATCTAAATAATGAAAACATTGAACTAAATTGAGCAAAATTCATATGTATAAGAGGGTTCGATGGCCTAGCGACTTACAATCGGTTGAAAAAGTCGCATTTCAAGAAAATGTCACAACGGAGGGCCATCATGTGGGTGACAAAAATATTTAATTTAGAATCCTTCGCGTGCTTTAGAAGACACTGACAGCCGTCAAATCTAGATTCCTTTGAAGTTTGTTGTTTACACCAAAATGATCGGATTTCCACACACTAGGTATCACGGACAGTCCTCTGTGCAGAGCGTGCATGGAAGAGGGGGAAACGGTGCCGCATGTGCTTCTTAGGTGCACAGGCGTAGCCCAGATCTGCAGGGAATCGAAGGGAAAATACCGGCTCACCGGTTGAGGATGTCCTGAGGAGACCGGGAAGACTAATCCGCTTTTGGAAGGAGGTGGGCTGGCTGAAGTGACCAGAAGGCCGCCATGGCTCACGCACAATGGTCCATTGCACGGACTAAGTGCGGAAACCAACCCTACTTACATAGAACACGATCGGCTTCATTCTCCTAAAGCCATACAGTGTAGGACGACCTGTGCCTGCATTAGTACGTAGGCTGGTTCATTAATATGATTTATGTTCAAGGAATCATTCATTTGTGAAATTGTATATAACGCATTTGGGTAAGCCTGAAAATGTTGTCTTATTACCAAAGTTGTTTTTATTAACTTATAAACAAAATAAAAAAGATTCTCTTTATGATTCACAATGCCCAATAAACAAAATAGAATATTTCTCGTTACACAATTAAGTTAACAATTTAGAACATTCAGGGCCCAATTAACTGTGGTCGTTCTAATTCCGGCGGCATCAAATGACCATAGTAATGACATTCGTCATAATAATTGGAATATAGAAGAAAATGTAGGCGGTGCGGGTGTAATTAGGCGGGCGGACGAGTGAGCTAGATATGGCGAGGCTTCGTGCGCCCTGCCGTCCGTCACGTACGCACTCGGCGCACGCGCCCGTTCGCCGCGATGCCACGTCAAGCAAGAGAGAACAACCCGCTCTAAGCTCTGTTTATTTTAATATATTAACATTTATAATTAGCTCCTTTGAACTATTATGATACAGGTATAATATTTTTCATCTTTGATTTTTCATTATATAGTTAAATTTTTTCGATGGGTTTATTTTTATTTAACATAAATGATTAGGTTGTAAATATTACCCTGGCCCATGGTAATTGATAATGCTCAATAAAATAAAAATTAGTTGAAGGTCTGTTTTTATTATTTTACACAAGAATACAATTACTACTTATATAGATAACGCATAATAATATAAGTAGAAGTACACAATTGCTTCTAAAGGTTTATTGTTATTACTCGTAGGACCTCGTACGTCATTGCAGGCATATAAAAACAGATTTGAACCTAATACCGATTGTTGAAAGTTACATACCACAGAAAATTTGTATATACTGTAATGTTTCGTAAATCATTAAAGCGCGCTTCTCAAAAATTCGAACTCGAACAATTTCACTTTAGTGACCTTTTCACTTTTCGAAAGCGTACCCGCTCGTAATCTATCATACGCTAAATAAATATGAATGGTATTTTAAGATGACCAGATAATGTCAATCGTATATCATCCATCCTTCTTAGATCATCTAGGAGACAATGGCGTATTGAATTCAGAATAGAAAGTTCCTTTAGGTACCATCAGTTATATGTATTATATTAAAGGTTTTTGTTTTGCTTTTTGTAAAGAATGGTTATTTGTAAACTCGATACAAATCCTCATCTAAAAAAGGATTTCTGTTATAATTAAGTTCTTCAATGAAGGTAAATATTTCTTTTGTAAGCTATTAATTTATGCCTTGATAAAAAAGGAACGATTCTGAGACGACTTTTTACCCTCTTGCTTTTTAACACTAAAGTGTCTTATAAAAAGTAATATCTAATAAAGAGTAGGTACCTGTATTGTTTCAATGATATCATAATTTTTTGTATGAACTTAATATAAGTAAGTTACAAAAAATAATTATTTAACGATATCCTATTTAACTTCCAACTTTAAATATAGTGTATTCGCAAGATTTGCACTTGACACTGCTTGCTTTAATTAATGTCATTTTAATCTAGAAATTCGTCATTATTTGTCCCGGTAAAGCTATCCTTGGAAGTCTTTGATCATTGAATATACTTTTTTAAATGATGAATTATCATTAAATCACAGTACAATGCATGTATCTTCTAACGATGATAAAATATACCTAAATATTGAAAACATCTGCCATTTAGGTCTGTTTGAAAGTAGAAAAGATACAAATCTGAACCAAGGAGACATTGTTTATTAAAAGCTAACGCCAATTCATAAAAATATACGTATGTAAATGAACTAACTTTAATTATACCTATACATATAGTGAATGGATCACGTGTGCAACGTGGCGACTATCCTAACCTCGTCATAGTTCAAAGTTTAAAGAAATATAAATTTTAATAAACATTGCTTATGTAACCAGTTTTGTTTAGAATTCGAAGAGGAATGTAGATAATGGATGGAGTCCGATATCCTGGAGTTAACTTAAATAACTTAGGTGAAAGCCAAGATGGATTCAATCCAATCCAAATTCAATACAATCAAAAAGTTTCCTCATTTCTTCTTGTATAATAGGTTTTGATTTACTATATATTACGGCATGTCATTTGTTTACGATAAAATATTAAGTAAAATACTGTTGTCTTCTGTAGGTAATTTGTTGTACCTTTGAACGATCTCCACGATACATCTGATTAAATTACTTATACCTTAGAAAATGTTGCAAGCCTCTACCCCAAAAATGGATTGAGCCGACTACCGATGTGCTGGCTTAACACTCTGAACACACATGACACCTAAAGGCGTCTGAAACAAAAGATTTTCTATTGTGTCTGAATTCCTAGTGTTCAAATGGTTAATCCTATTTTATAGCAAAAAACATTTATTTTTTGCTGTCGATAGATGTACTGACAATTTTTCGGTATATTAATATTTTTCAAAAACTTAATACAGATTCCAACAAAAGGTTTATCTTGGGCAGCCCCTGATTTGTAGCAGCAAGTTTGTTTCTTTTTCTTGTATTCAAACTTAGTCAATCACCGGTTTTAAAGGTTAGGTTTTAACATAATAACATAAAAAGTGTTCAGTTCAACATATAAATATAATAAAAACACATGTACGAGTACGTCTATGTTGGTACCTACGTTTACTGCTGCTGTAAAGCTTAGTCTCATGCTTTTCATTATGTGGTTGATCACCATCAGAGGTTCAAACCATATGTGCATGTCGGTAGGTCGTTAGTGCCTTGGCAAAACCCAGAAGAGCCATTGAAATAACGTAGTAAACCCTTCGGTTTTTAGTATCGATTTTCTGTACTCAATCGATCGTATATTTTGAAAACCGCATGTATAGGTACAGTTATGCAGCGAGTGGCAAAATGTCTAAGCGAGGTCCTTTGATAGCATGTTTTACTCAAAATGGCCGCCCTTTTACATTTAACACGTGTTGGTCATTTTAGTTGAGACTAACAGATTACTTAAAGGCTATGTTATCGGAGTTCAGTCTCTCTGAATCATTCTTCCCAAATGAGTTCGAGCAGGGATACTTTGAGGGCGAGGTCCTTGTGGGCGCGAAGCCACGGGACGTAGCCCTCGTTTGCCACACCTTGCCACGCCACTGTGTAGTAGTTGATTAAATATTTTAGCAATCTAGTAGATTTCGGAATATTTTTTGTTAAGATATTTATTATTATTTTTCTTTAATTAATTGGTCTTTATTATAGAAGTTGTAAACATTGAGTATTTGCGTTGTATTTTATCGCCATTAATTGCTATAAGTAGTGTGTAATAATGCGAATCACGAGTCACGGCACTGAGCGCTGATTTCAGTGCGCAGGCGCATGCTGCAGCCTTTATTTCAGGGGTGATATTTTACTATAATATAAAAATAAAATATATTTTTGAAATTTTAAAAATTACAATAACTATAATACTAGCAATTACACTTTAAATATATAATACAATAAAATATGTCAACTGATTTGTTGTACCTATTAGTTAAGAAATCGTACCTAACACCAAATGTTCAGGGTTACGGGTGCATGTTCGTGCAGTTGGTTTGTTGGCCACATGGCCCCACAAAAGGGTCCCAAAGGTTTACCACTATGTCTATAGGGATATATGTTCATATGTACAAGTAATGCATTATTAAAATTATATTATATATATATATAATGAAGTATTATACTATTCATATAAAGTAATATAGAAATAGCATTTGTTTAGTTTCGTTTATAAAAATCGGTCCCTTAATATTCAGTGATTTTATTTTATATTATGTGTCCATTATAATTTCATTACAAGGGTTTTAAGTTAAGGGAGTTCAATTATTTTACTGGCTGTTATATAGATAAATATGAACGCAGGTTAACGTTTCACAATTAGAGAAGGTATACCTATAATATTTTTGTTTGTCGAACAACACGCAATGGGCCATCAAGTTAAGTTAACGTACTGATCCTATTTATGACGTGTCCCTATAAACATATTTTAAAAAGAGATTGTTTGAACGCTGGGCAATATTTTTATTTGAAAATGTTTATTTACTGCATGAAGCTATCCATTTTAGGATATACGTCAATAGTTAAAGATGATATTGTGGTTATTTATCAATAGCGTAATTAAACATTATTGCTAAATGTCATTAGAGCACTAATTACATTATGATTACTGCTCTCATTAATCAATTGTCATTTTTGGTAGCGTACGTGACTGCATCCAAGTGTGCCAACGGCGATTAGGTAGTTTATACGTGGGTTATTTAATTGATTTTTAATAATGCACGGAAAACGAGTTCAGTTTTTCCTTAACCTGAGAGTTGTGTAGTTTTGAATAATAAAGTAAAAAATGCAACAAACTGAAAGAATTGCGCAATTACTTACAATATGGTTAATATAAGAGATGCCACTATTATTCAGCAAATATTCGTATTTCGCTTTTCGGCCACTTTTTTACGATATTCGGTATTCGGCGAATATTGCAAACTATTTGGCCGAACACCGAATAGTAAACCATGAAAAAATAACTTAAAATATACCTGACAAATATATTTATTTAACCAACAAATTAACATATTAATATTTAAAATATACCAGTGGTAAGTTATGATGAATGAAAACAATTTTTTCACCATTTGTCAATAGCAGACGATTGCGTTTTTCCTCATAAATTATACCTGCTTCCGAAAACAGCAGCTCGCTATATACACTGCTTCCGGGAGACGATAAATAAATCTCAGCAAATTTTGAAAATTTGATATTGTTTTGCGTGCGTTTGCCGACCACCTCTATAAGGATCTGATGTCCGATCTAAGCAAATAGATGCCATGTAAAATCTTGTTCATTTGAAACCGAACTTTTCTGTTCCATACCTTCATCTGAACATACATTTTCTGCGTCGACTTCCTCAAAACAATCCTAGAAACTATAACGTGCCTCATTAGTTGTGATTTGTCACTCGCGGAAAGTACAAAGTATTGCCGAATATTCGGCACTTCGGCCAAGAGCCTCGCCGAATATTCGGTATTCGGCCAAATAACTATTCGTGGCATCCACAGATTTCCCAATACAAGAGATGGGGCAAGCCGCGTTTAAAATGCGACAAATGTAAGCTCAATGAGCATACACTGGCTGCCAGTTTATGCTCTGTGAGACGAGTCAAGGCGCACGAATATTAGAAGAAATTACCGTTTTTTCCCAAAATGCCATCCTGTGCAATTGTAACATGCCATCATCGCAATGAATCAGTAAATTTACCAAGTAATAGAATAACTTTTCACAGGTAAGAACCGAAAAGAAATTGCGACACTGAGACTGCCTATAAACTTGGCGGCTTGTCCAGTCTAATTGTATATTCTGATGTCTGTGGTGGCATCTCTAGTCAATATAATAAGCCAGAAGTTTTCAGTTTTACCATTTTATTTTCGTTTTTCTTATTTCGTATTTATATAAAAATACAATATACGAAGACTTAGATTGCTTTGTAAGAATGCAATATATTAGTACATATATTGCAAGCTTACGAAGCAATCTAAGAATAGACTTTATTTAAGTTTAAGCATATCGTATATTTTTAATTTAATCATCATCTTTACAGCCTATAATATCCACTGCTGAACGAATACCTCAAATGCACAAAACTAGTAGAATGGTGAGTGAGGTAATAAATAATTATCACAATTAATTTACCCTTTCAGCCGTATACTGGGTATGGCTAAATAAGATTCTTTTGAACGACTATGCTGTGCTGTCTATTTCAAAGTTAAGCGAACGAACAATAATATTTTCTATTATGTTGGTATCGTAACAAGTTTAGTTCCATATTTCAATAGTAAAATTTATCATTCACTGCCATTCTATTTGGGGCTACTGTATACATAAGCAATGCTGATATCATAATATTTCTTAAGGAAATACATTTTTTTTTTAAATTTGAGTTTTTGACATGTTATAATTAGCTTGTCAGTTAACATACCTGCTTTAATTGAAAAGTTATTATGTGTGAAAGAGTCGAGAATATTTATTTGAAAAATAAGGCATAGTTTAAAACAAATATTGTTTTAATATCCACAGCTGGGCAAAGTCCTCTGCATGATCATTACTGTGAATATCCGCACCTTCCGTTATGTTTTTGCATACGAAAATTATACAAAATAAACCAATATTTAACTGTATACAAACGGTCGCACAAATGGTATTGTTGAGATAGGTTCGCGGGATTGTTTGGGCGGCGATTGTGGGTCAAAGGGCAACGCTCCATTCGGATAAGTTAAAAATACAGACGTCTCAGGGTAAATGCACTCGCGTCCCGGGCGCAGTACATTATGCAGGCTGCAGGGCTGCAGCGATGACCCCGGTCGTTATGCGCAGGCGAACGAGGAAAAAATATGAACAATGTACTCCATCAAAAGTATAAGAATCCCTCGGAATAATAACATCTGCACTGTGGTCACTATTGTAGTCGACAGATGCCATTTACGGTGGCTGATGCTTTCGTAAGAAAATTATCTTTTTAATTCAAGTGATATGCGATTTAACTGCAATTATTCTTATCCGTCCGCCAAGGGTCCGTTTTTCAATTGCTTTTCCGTACCCCTCACTTGGTTTTTATCTTACAAACGCCAAATGTTTGCATTTGCTAGACTGACCTTAAAAGTAGGTACCTAAGGTAGGGAACCTATCCCTCGTTTCACGTCGATTAAGTTAGAGTTTGGAGAATCAGACTTCACGTGATTTCTCTGACTCATGATAAGTTTGGACCAATCGATGGGTAGAGAGCCAGAAAGGCTTAATATTAGTAGACACTTTTAAAGAAATAACAGAGAAAAAAGTGGATACCAGGACGCATCTTTGGGGATCTTATGTTACCTCGTCTCATTATGTGTCCAAAGAAACGAGGTGAGCTGCTATTAACCACTGTACTAAAATGGCCAAATTGTAGCAGTTTTTAAAAATGACCCTTAAAATTTTTGAATTTTTACGAACTGATACGAAGCCTGAAAACGAACGTATAGACATCTTCAATTTATTTTTCCAACCAATGACTGACCGTTGCTATATTTGCTTGACTTATATTTACTTGAAGCTCTTTGTTTATAGGTGGGTGAATTTACGCGGTGTCATCTTTAAGGTAAACGCATCACAACAGCAACAACATAACGGAAGATTGTAACGGGACTTAACATGAAAAACATTATGTAATACACGAACACTTGCAGTCCCTTTGTGACGAATGTTGCAACACAGCCGAAACGTCAAACTGTATGCGCTCATGTACGACAGAATAAATAAATAAATATTGTCTTAAGTCCCGCTATGATTTTGCTTTATTTTAATGCTTAATTCAAGATTAAGTTAGTACTGTATTTTGATTTGAATTAACTGAAATCAATTTAAAAAATGGTAATCATAACGCGCTTTGTATACTCTGTTTCGAACTGGAGGCGAGACAGGCAATTTTATCATTACCGCGACTTCACATCGTTGTGTCATATGTTAGTGTAGTATCACTTTAAAGCAGCTATTACCACTTAGGGTCTTAGATAAACAATAAAGTGTTTAGTAAATAACAACTATATGCACAATCTTACTCAAAATGTGTTTGCGGTAAAAACCTGCCCATCGCGTCAGTTGGGCAGAATTTTCATTCATAATCACGTCGCTTGCTTCATGTCATAGTAACATATTAGTATGTGTGTGCTTTTGATTTTGTACCCTTTTAATGACGCGTTAAGGTCATAATTTTAATGAATAGTTTTATGTCATAAATATTTCAATAACTAAGCGTATGTGTCAAGCGGCACGGAAATTTTTTGGTTGATGTATCTTCGTGATTGTTCATCTATTTAATTTATTGTTTATGTAAGACCCTAAGGAGTAATAGTTGTTCTAAAGTGACAGGGTGTTGTAAAGTGATAAGGTGTTGTAAAGTGATAGGGTATATCCGTTCAATGCTAATGCATTAAACTAAACTAAGCTTGTTAAGGTGCGTAACACGAAACAATAACACATGTCACATCGTGTAATTCAGCTGCACATACTTTTACATACCTACATGATTTTATGGCAATTGATACTCAACCACAGATCGAATATGTATATTATCCTGGGTGGCATTGAACCCCGACCCCGGGTACAATAATCCAGGGTTCAACAAACTGGTCAGCGACCCCTTGAGAAGTTTTTTTATTCGTCTACTTATTACCATAGCTTTACGTCAGATACCGCTGACACCAGAGTTGGTACGATGTTTATCTATTTAAGTCACCCGACAGATGAAGACCTATGAAGACCTTCTCCCACTTATTACGTATTGGGCCCGCGTGGTGGTTTCAATGCCGCATGCTATGGGGAAGGGTTTTAACCTTGCAATCTAGACTGGCTGACCGGACCTAACATAGTTTATTGACAAAAAAATCCGAAAAACGTCGTGCAAATTTCAATTCCACTGCTTTGAGTGACGTCGCACTGACATTTATTATGTATGGAATCCCGATGACAAGGGTAACATTAAATGTGCAATGTATTCCCTGGCCAAGTATAATATAGCAATGAGGAAAATTGCTTCAAGGAAAATTCCTTTCACTATTTTCGTTTTGTTTTAGTGTTTCTTATCGTCGGATATTGCTCCGGCGAGCATGTGTGTGTGTTATATTTGTAAGAGGCTAAATTTAAATTAGGTGAATTTAAGTCGTTAATGGTAATAAGGTAAATTAAGTAATTGGTGTGTTTACAGCGGTTAGTACCTACTGTATATTTTCGTTAGACTTTGGACTGACATGATGTGATCTTTTTTTATAACTTTTTGCAAAATGCAGTAAACGTTATCATTATTTGTGTTTTGGGGGCTATTCAGGCTTATATAGACCTGTAGTCACCTCGACTTAGAAGATCTTTTGTGAATCGCTTCCCATATATTTCGTCTAAAATTTGGGCACTTTTCAAGAAATTCGGTACCCTGCCCAACCCTATAGATTTAATGTCATTTGGGCATAAATGGTAGTTGCCAAAGTGGATGTCTCGCTTCCGTTGTAGAGGACTACAATTGTAGATTAGGTGCATCGGTTTCTCTATCTATTCTGCGAAAATTTGAAAGTGTCCGAGTCACTTACCTTCATTTTGTGTAGATAGATTTCAGTTTTAATGGACACTACAGTCCAGTAAACGTTACGCGTATCACGTAAATAGGAATGTAAATATATTTTAGTCACATAATCTCTTTTTATAGATTTCAATGCATTGCTTTATATACTTATTATGACAATTACTTATTTTTAATGATAAAATTTATTGACATCCATTAACTTGACTTATATGAAATGAACAATGAATGCATGTACTTTTTTAATTAATTATCATTTTTTAAATTATAGAATGACATTTTCAAATTTTATTAAGATTGAAATTCACTATAGAATTATTAATTGATTGGCAAATTGGTCAGTTATTGTAATGTATTGTTTATAATTGTCATTTTACTTATAAAATATTATTATCTATTTTATGTAATGTTTCAAGATGTAAGTTCAGAAATAAAGGCTATTTGAATTTGAATTTGATTTGAATCTCTTTTTATATTTAATCCTTTTAAACTTTATTATCACAATTATTTGATGGACTTAAGCCAACTTGTGTATACTGCCGATAATAAATGAGGCACAGGTGGCATTGGGCTGGCGCAGCACGTGTACCGAGCCATGGTTAATGATCAACGTTGGGCATAGGTCTCTCCATTATCTGCCAGATGTCTTGGTGCTCCATTCTTCTCTTCCAGCTTCGATCAGTGACCTTTTTCAAGTCGTCAATCTATCGGGCCGGAAGGTGCCCAGCGCTACCTTGCCAAGTCTCGTCGCACTCCAGGATTCGACGTCTCAGACACTTCAAATTGCTGATCCAGCGAGCTTCCGGTACTAAAGCTGGTAAGCTGTTTCCTCTTGCACATAATGATATGCTACAAATCAGTGCATTCATGTTATGCGGATGCAGTACGGGTGATGCGTTATTACACGGCCGCAGCTAACATTTCTCGGAAAACGTCATTGAAATCCGAGACAAACTTGTGTCTGAAATCGAAACGTCGTTTGAGAAAGTATCAGACTGGGTAAACTTAATTTGGTCCAATTTAACCCCAAAAGACGCAAGTTTGCGCATTCACGCCGAACTAAAATTGCCTTTTGTCGCATCGCTCTGTTTCGAGAGCACGTCCTTTTAACTCCGCAGCCAGTATCGAGATCTTGTTGTCGACTCAATCGCGAAGCATCCAGTTTTTGTGGCCATCTAGAGGGTCAAGCAAATTAAGCCTCGAAGAAGCTTGGCGTGCTCAATAGATCGAGCGGTATTTTCACACCGGCTCACCGCCTGCAACTTTATAAGCGCAGGTTCGGCCTCTAATGGAATACTTTCTCATCTTTGGGCAGGGGCTCCCAGTACCACTTCTTCCTCTAGACGCATTCAGCGAAGAGCGACTCGAGTTGTCGATTGCCGTGATGTTTCGGCTAGGCTTGACTCCTTGGCACTGTAGAGATGTAGCTTCATTATGCATTCTCTATCGCTATACCATGGGATGCTCCGGGGAACTGTTCGGTCTGATCCCTGCGCCTCTTCCGCCATAGATCTACGCGGCAACTCTACCACCCCCACCACCTTGACAGTTGGCAAAGTACTACAGTGCGTTTCAACAGAAACTTTCTGCCCCGCACCACAAAATTGTATGAGTTGCCGCATGCGGTTTTTCCGGACAGATTCGACCTGCAAACCTTCAAAGAAAAGAGCTACTCTTTCTTAAAAGGCCGGCAACGCATCTGTAGTACCTTTGGTGTTGCAAATGTCATGCGCAGTATTCACTTTCCATCAGGTGATCTGTCTGCTCGTTTGCCCCCTATACTATAAAAAAAAAACAAAGTTCTCTTACGGGTAAAATCATTTCGAATTTTATTCCTAAGAGAAACCCCAGGTATAGTTTGCTTTATTACCCGTTGAATGACTTCTGAGCTTGTGAACCAATCCCGCAGTCAGTATCCATGTCATGTCAAGATTAGGTATAATATTATAATTTTCTTTAATCCCACTTTTCATACCTCTCAATCGGTTTATTTATCTAATCATAAATTCGATCGAGAAAACCTGTCTCCAATTAATGAAAGATAATTATGTTTCTCACGGATAATTTATTGTTTAGTCAATGTTATAACAGCGCGAATGAATGAACTTAAATATATTTTAATTTATTCGAGAACGTATTATTATGACCGAGCAATTCATGTGAAAATATATGTCGGTTAACCAATTGGGGTTAAACATAGGTTGGAGCACAATTGGGCGTGACAGCCTCAGCTTTGATATAATGATGGTCGAGTGAAGTGACGCATCACGCACGACACGGCGCGTGCCGACTACGGCGCGCGCTCACTCGCCAAAACTTTTCAACAATTATTTTTGTTTACTAGCTTTTGCTTGCGGCTCTGCTGGCGTTAAATTCAGGGTGACACGGTTACCTGTTTAATTATTCGTTTGTATCATATAACCTGTACTAATTTTACGTAGACTCACTCATTTCTTTTAAGGGTTGGGCAGCGGTTTTCCGACAATACAAATGCACGATTTTTCTTGGTGTCATACAAATGTTTAGTTTTTTTTTCCTTAAAAAATACGAAATGTTTCATACAAACACCCACCCCCCATTTAAGAGAAGTCGGGGTATAAAAGAGACAAAAGTAGTCTTTGTTATTCTATTCTTCAAATATCTCAACTTTAAAATTAATGTTAATTCGTCCATCTGTTTCATCGTGAAAGACGGACAAACAAACAGACAAACACACTTTCGCATTTATAATTTTTGTATGGGTGAACCAACCAAACCAATTATCATTTATAATTTTCACTTATTTTACTTTTACGTCTCGTGATACCTCTTCGATAGTGAAGGCTGTAACCATTATAGTTGGAGATATATTAAAGGTTAGGTCGCCTAGGTGAGCACTACTTCCGTCCTCTGTAGAATATTTGTCCCTTAGCCGTCCTAGGTACCCACGGGTGGAGCAAGTTATACTCGGGGAGAGCAATGGAGAGCAATACTCGGGATCTCATTGGCAGATAAAATTCGCAATGAAGGTATCCGCCGGTTAGCGATATTGCTTCTAGAAACAGCGCCCTGAAGTGGAAATGGTCGGTCATGTTTCCAGACGGTCAGATGATCGATGGGGCCGAAACGTGTTGGAGTGGCGACCTCGCTTAGACAAGCGCGGCGTGGACGTCCAGCGGCCTAATGGACCGAGATTTGAAGAGGGTGGCTGGTGAAAGATGTATGCAGGCAGTCAGGACCGGGAACATTAGAAAAAGCATATTATGTGAAGTCTTTCATAAAAGGTTATAACTTACGTTGGTTTATTATGTATTGGCGGGCCTAAATAGCCTTGTATAGTTTATAAACAACTAAGATTGACCTTTAAATATATTTTACTATCAGCAAAATTTATTAAAAAAAGAACGGATACAAGCGCGGTACATTGCGCTGCGAGTGTTGCCCATTGCGCCGCGATCTCGTGTTAATTTAAATATTAAGATTAAAAAATACTTTTTGTGCGCGCTGAGCGGATGAGGTAGGTATAATAAATCAAAGCATAAACGATGTGCGTGTAGCACCCGACCCAATCAGCAGACACGATGATTGGCTATAGTACACTGACTCCAGTTATGAACACGATGTTGCTGAATGATCTTGAGATAGTTTATATGGTATGGTACAGTAGTTACTAAATGACGAGATGCAAAAAATATCGTTTGCCCATACACACACAGTTCATTAATCTTTGTTAAACGTGTTATAGACAACTAATTCATTTCACGTGGGCATGCCTAATGATTTATATTGTGCATCTGTTTTTTGCGGCGTGGGCTTGTGTTATAGAATAAAAATACTCAACATACGATGCTCGACATTGAGCTTATTCGTAACGAGGAGGGTGTACACTTTTATATTGTTTTTATTAGTCATCGAATAGGTTACGGTTCCTTCATGCTTTGGATGGCATGTTAAATTGTTGGTCCTGAGGGCTTACCGCCATCTTTTAAAAGAATATTAAATCCATATTGCATTGCCTGTACTGGTACCAGAATGCTGACGTATCATTAAAGTAATATTGTTTTAAGAGATGGCGACATCCCTCTGGCCACTATCTTACGAGTATGATCGTAGTCGTTAATCTACAATCTGCTTTGTACTTGCGTGGTTGCTTATGTACTAATTCCCCATAGCTATGCCGTTCGGTAAGGTCTGTGCCCTGGCAGTGGAAGTTAAAAAACTGATAATAATGACGTAGAATTAACATTAACGGGTGTATAAATCTCTTACACAGTTCAGAGTTAAAGGAAATTTGTTTTTAATTTTACTCTTTTTGCACGTTGAACTCATTAGTTGTAAAGTTTCCATTGAGAATAAGATAATAAAAATTTAAATATATTTGAAACACCGAATTTGTAATGTGAAATTTTGTTACGTACCAAAATCGTGTGTGTAAATAATGCTTGCAAAGGTACTCACTCATGTACTTTGAATCTGATACCTATAATTGTAACTAAATAATATAAAACAATTACGAGCATTTATTAAAGAGTAGAAACTAGGTTTATTAGTTATTCACCCCGTACGATGAGTGTTGATTGATTAAGTCTACTCAATCAATCAACAGTCATCGTTATTTTACATGATAATCTGCAAACATCGCTAGCCTTTTATCATAAATAGTTACAAATAAATACCAAACTCCATCGCTACTGACTTTAAATGCTTTTAGCACGAAAACCCATTGGTACGTGGCGGGATTTGAACCTCAGCCCTCCCGTTAGGAGGGCAACAGTCCACACCATTAAGCCACCGACGCTGTTATGGTTAATAACGGTCTCCAGGGCCAGGGTTATGGGAAGTCTGTTGAGTACGAACACAACCCTGTCGGTCATTGCCCCGCATTGGGCCCAAAAAGACGATCTCATCACGTCAAACTCTGGGAACGGCTCGGAATACTGAGTTCTCACCACAAAATGGGGGTTGGGGGTGTAGTGAGTTGGGGGTGAGTGAGCACAGGATGTGGACACCTGCGGCCACTTAGAGGTACAATACGGCCAAATAGACGCTTCTTTTTCCTTTTACGGCATCTGCGGATTGGTAATGCCGATGGGTCATCTTCTCGATATCGCTCTGCTGCTTCCTTTTCTGGACTAAACTACATGAACAGTCCGTGACAGTGTGCTGAACTCTGGACCTCTTCACCGCTATGGAAGAGTTTAATCTCCACGCTTCGCAGGCCAGCCTAAGCGTTGCCTCCTGTCCTTTGCTGAATGTTTGGACATTAAGCTGCCTCTTCAAAACCTGCAGAGAGTGTAGGGGTGGTTCCAATTGTATGCAAATGAAACAATCCTAACAATAATCTCCCAGGTAGTACGACACCACACACTAGCGTGTTTGTGTTTCGGGTCCTTGCAATCGTATTATTATCTTTTAAAAATAGAAACTGGGTCCTATTACTGGCTTTTGTGTTTGCAACAGTACCAAACATTACAAATCTCTGCTCGTCCTAAGTAGTCCTCCAGTCTTCTAAATTACGCTGCCTATAGGGTGTGCTCGTTATAAATAGGATCTATTTTTAAACGATAACAATAACGTCAGCAACTTTTTTATTTATTTGAATATATTAATATAGAGCTACACGAATTTCGATGCAAAGGACTTAGCTTGCAAATGCGAAATCTTTGACCGAGCCGTTGACGCATTTTGCCAAGTAGCCGCATAATTGTGCCGGGACCTAGGTACTTAATTATTATTTAAAGAATCTATTCCTTTAGCATTTTGCAATTCATGAAAATATGTTTGTGTCATGTCTTATTCATGATGCGTTTACAACTTAAAAAAAAAGTGTCAGTTGAATTTATCAGCTCGAATTTGTTCAACAAAAATGTATGTATCAGACGTATTTTACAATCTTTCCGTAGTAAATTTATTTATGTGTGAGAACAAGAGGTCACCACCCTCTGTGGAAGCACCATATTGTCCTTACTTTCTGGGAACATGTACATGTTTTTTGATGTTTACATACTTGTGACAGGAAGATACACAGCTTCGATGTCAAAACTGAAGCTAATCGCGCGTTCATAAAATAAAATAAAATTAGGCATTGTAAAAATTGAACAGATATATTTCCCTTGTGCTGAGTGTGTTTTTAACTGCGCAAATCATTCTAAAACCCATTAGCTATCGCATGCGTAACTAATTCGCCATCGACGTAGATAACATTAAAAATTCATAGTGCCAGGCTATAATTTGTGCACCCTAAGTTGTATCGCATGGCGAACAGGTCAAACGCCCGGCGATCACCGCGATCTACATTTCATTATCTTTGATTGTCTCTTGGAAGTATTTTAAAGGAGGCTCGTTTAATATTAAAGGCTTGGTGCTGCATATTCAGCGTCGCGGGCAAGGACCGGTCACTCAGTGCGCGGCGCAGCCTCGGCGGCCATCGGACCGCGCGCGATCGCGTCCGCTCTTATCTACTGCTTGGCTATCCGAAGGTGACATTACTCCAGCGAATTCATTATAGAACCCTCATTTGTTAGTTTTTTATACACAAATATTTAGATTTTCCATTGACATTTACGACACTGCTTAGACATGTAGGGTGTTTTTGTATCTTGATTTTATGAACGGTCAGAGGTGAATATTCAAGGTGTTGTATTTACATCAGGTTCAAATACATCTTCTAGAGTAAACATTGTTTGCTTGTGGTTTTTATTTGACCCACTTTCTGGATTTGAATTATAATATTTTTTTGCATAACACTGGCCGAATCAATATCCTCGCCCACCATGAACTTAACGACTATTTAAAGTTTCATAAATGTTCTTATGGTACGTTTTTAAATACAATGAAGTAGGCCGATTTCATTAAAATTTTTGATTTAAAGATCAGTTCTTCTTAAAATAAAGAAAAGAAAAATATACAAGGGTGACGGTGTACACGCTCCTTGTGAAGGGACCGCGGACCAGGGTTCAATGCCTTGACCGAGCATGCCTCCCTATTTTTATTCAACGCGCCGCGCCGCCCTCTCACATTATTCTATACTACACATTATTCCAGTATAAAACATATCAAATTAGTATTGAAATTCCTTTGTCTCGACGCGTCACCCTCATGGATTTTGGAGATCGATCACTCTCTCTACGAGGTTGATGGACCTTACGAAGATTTTGAAGGGTTCCCGGCAAACATTAGAAAAAACATTATAACCTATGTCATAAACAGTAAAATACATTTATAAGATCGATATTCCATAATTTGCCATGTATCTTTAAATTATCTCAGCATCAATTAATTATATGTCAAGTTGGCATACAGTCGCAGAGAAACCTAGATAGCAAATACATTTTGAAATGTTGTTTTGCGTTTTACTAGAAACTTTCGTAGTTTGTAAAAGTGTTATCACTGGTTGAGTTAAAAAAGTTGTAGATAAATATTGCTTGTCATTAACTAAATTATAAATTAGTTGTCTGGGGATGTACAAGTATTACTGTTTTCAATATATCATCAACAAAATTATTATTGGCCTTGTAACTCTTCGCGCATAGATTGCTTTTGTCGCCTTGTGTCGTCTAGTGCTTGTAAAATATACACAATTTCTACCCAATGGGAACGAGTGCAGTTTATTCGCTCAAAATGCAAGCGCGCGTTACTGGAAAATACAAGCGATAAAGCGTAATAACGATGTATAGTTTCAAAATAATTCTGATTTTGAATTTGATTAAGAACGCGAGCAGTCTGAGCCTGTGCGTACAGCCCTTGTATACTTTCAATATACGCGGCCTAGTGCATTGTGGTCGTCAGAGCCTAGATAGTCGGCTGGATGCGTACTAGTATAGATGCTCGTGAGGTAAAATTAAAGTCTGGGAATCTGTGTTTGTCATTTGGTGTAATTATCGAAGTCATCAGCCGTTTAAAAAGTTAAACTTGAATCCCCAAATTTTATGGTACAACAATACTCATACGAATGAATAACAGCATTGACGTAAAACTCTTGAAAAATATCGATTTAAATATTAAAACTTGGCCAAGTGCGAGTCGGACTCACCCGTGGAGGGTTCCGCCGCATCAAGTAACTTATAAAATATTTTTAATTTACTTACTACAACTTTATTATGAGGAAATAGTGGTTCACCGTTTATGACGCATAAAAAGAAACGACAGACTAGATATTGTTCAAAAATCAATTAAGGTAATATCATGGTAATATACATCGTATTTTTTAATTTTATCAATCTCAAGTTAGAGGGCACTTTTTTCCAATTTCGACATGTCTCTCGCGCAAATTGTTCAAATTATGAAAAAAACGTCACACCAGAAACATCATTTTTAATACATGTTCTATGAAAAAATATGTGTGTTTCGGTCACAGATTACTAGTTTCAGTCAATGTATGAGACGCCCCAAATTTGTTTTTTAGTTTCTTGTCAAAACCTTGTAGCGGTTCACAGAATACATATTCTTACATAGTTTGAACAGTGGAGTGCTAATAATTTCTGAGAAAAAGGCGTGACACACGGACCGACAGTTAGACGGACATGACGAATCTATGGGGGTTCCGTTTTTTGCCATATTTGGCAACGGAACCCTAAAAAGTGAAAATAAATTGTTTTGTCTAACCGTTTACGAACAGGAATAAAAAATATATTACTCACAAAAGCTATCATGAAAAATATGAGAGAAAACGCTTGCTTCATTGTGCTCACTCAAACATGTTTTGGCTCCAAAGTCCACCAGACCGTCCGGAGACATAATATGAACTCGTATCTGCCCCTGATTGATGATATCGGTTATCTTGTTTCGATAAGCTTTATTTATTAAAATATCAGTTAAGCAAAGTTTCCTTAGACATCGATATATTAATATAATGTAATAAATAAAAGTCATTTATATTATTAAAAGTAATGGTTTGCGCGTAAATTTATATGATGAATATTTTTTTTAGTGTGAGCCTATTTATATTGAAATAACACAGCTATTGTTTAGCTCGGTCCTTAATTGAGATGTTTTTGTACACAATGTTATGTCAGTCTTCTTACAATTATGGAGAATATACATTAGTAATGTATATTCCTATTGATCAAAAACTTGTATGCTTACGTACGGATGGCTAAAATATTGACGTCATTCGTTTTTTCTTCCTGGACCTCTCTATATACATATGAAATACGTAAAATAGATGAACTTTCTCATACATTTTATTCATGCTTCCAGAAAATTCTCAAGTCATTGTTATCGAAATGCAAAATCAAAGTGGTATCCAGATTTTCGCTTGAATATCAGATATTCATTATTTTCTATGAAAAACATCGAATGGTTAACAAATGTATGTACAAAAGTTTGCATATAATTAGAATTGTATCAAAATAACTTATAATGAATTAATGACCTGAGTGAATACAGTGATTCATGATCATGACTTTAGGGCAATATAAACAAGATTTGTTTTTCATAGACGTCACGTTACCAGAAACAACAAACAAGGTTTCGTGGCTTACTTACAAAATCGCATCAACCTATCGCAATCCAATTCTTATTATTTGGTTTTTCCCATTTTGTAAAAATCCAGCTTCTAGCCACTTTTCTTGTTCATCAAAATTAAAGGTGTCATATGTTATTTCCTTCTTTTGGTTAATTAAACTTAATGCGTAGGCAAACAAGCAGTGGTTTTTCCTGATGGTAAGTAATGCTCCTCGGAGTAATCGGAGTTACGAAGATCCATATAACAATGGATGGAAAAATGGAAAAATAAGCCTACTACACCGGCCTCAAGTAATGAGATAAAGACTTGAAAATGATATGATAAGTACCTAGGTAGAAGAATGGTTCTTCTGACACAGGCCAATGTAGACTTAAAAGCGAAAGCTTGTTAATACCATTATTAGTTTTTTTTATTAGCAACATGTAAACGCCTTCTGTATTAACTGAAAATGTATTACGAAATGATGGATGAACTAATATCACCTACTAGACTGGTTCTGTATTAAAAGAGTGTTGCTACCAGATCTTTGCTGAATGTTTTGACTCTAAGCCGTCTCTATACGCACATAAAGCTATTTTGGGTTCTTTAATTAGCCTATATAACTACCGGTGTTCCTACGTTTACATAATCTGTATAAATATAAATGTTTAATTATTTCATAATATTTATATAGACTACTTTCTGAATGCCCCTAATTTCAAAGTTGATAATAAATACAATGTTTACTAATGGAATACAAAAGCATAATTATGTCATTAATACTTAATTAGTGCGTGTTCTATTTTTACCTACTATTTTTTTGTGCATCATGCTGTACCCTCGTGATGTTTTTCCCTACGCAGTTTAGCATTGTATGTCAACTGATAAGAAATGTGGAAGTTTTAGCTGCTACAAAACTGTAAACAACGTTGCCAAACTGTGAGATTCTTGTCCAATTCTCTGCTTAATTTCTTTTAAGGTTTTTTATAACGGAATCATACAATTCTTGATAAATTATTAGGAGTCAAGAATGCTGTACTGATTTTGTTATTTATCGAGATAAACTTGCCGGAGTTCACAATAGTTGTATGTTGGGGCGTGTTACTTACAAGTATATCTTCAGGTAATGCAATTACATGTAAGAGATCAGTGTAAGTATTATCCCACCAAAAACATTCTGTAAAAAATCTAGCCAAGTCTCGATGGAGCTGCTTGATTATCTCTAAAAAGTAATGAAATCAAGACAAAGACGTGCCAAGTCTAAGGTTCCTTACTGCAATTAATTAATTATTATGGTTGATATTGTGTGACTTGGCCGTTGAAGAGTACACAAGGATACAAAACTAGGTGCTTCATGACACCATTGCACCAATCTGTCGCCGGAACCGCTACCCATTGACGGTACAAATTTGCCACTTGGAAAACGGTGATTCAATAGCCCATCGATTGTAGGCTTGATAAAGCCACTAACGTATAAAGAATGTTCAACGGCCAAGTCACACAACATTAACCATAATAATTAATTAATTGCAGTAAGGAACCTTAGACTTGGCACGTCTTTGTCTTGATTTCATTACTTTTTAGAGATAATCAAGCAGCTCCATCGAGATTTGGCTAGATTTTTTACAGAATGTTTTTGGTAGGATTTTACTTCTTTTTGTAGAAACTTGAAAGGAATATTAGACGACCCATTGGGTGTAATGGTTGAAACGTCGGTTACTACACCAAGGGTTCCGGGTTCGATCCCCGGGCAGTACCTACAAATATTTGTGTGCACCAATATGTCTGTTTGTATTGGTCTAGCGCGCTTGACTTGGCGGGGCACAACCGTGCCCCCGATTTTTGACATCGGATGAAGCGGCCCACCATGTTAAATATATTGTTTAAAGGTATGTCAATCTCTTATAGTTTGGCTGGGCTCTTTTGTTATCTAAGCAGGGTCACCAGGTACTCCAGATCTTCGATTATCCAAGTTATTAGTTTTCCCTTTATGTAACCATTAAACCCTGACTCTGTACCAAATTTCAGCTCTGTGAGTTAATGGGAAGTACTAGTTCTATTTTGATGATTTTGTTATCTAAGCAGGGTCACCAGGTACTCCAGATCTTCGATTTTCGAAGTTTTCATAGTTTTCCCTTTATGTAGCCATTAAACCCTAACTCTGTACCGAATTTCAGCTTTCTGAGTTAATGGGAAGTACGAGTTCTATTTTGATATCATGAGTGAGTGAGTGAGTGAGTGAGTGTCTGTCGAAAATGCGAAGCAAAGTGCTTTCGCTTAACGTCGGAACTAAATGACTTACAGACTTGAAATTTTGGATTTAAAGTAAGTTAGTATATCTTACTAGATGACGAAAATTTCAGCGCTCTGGTATTATCCAAAGGTTCTCAAATCGGGGCAGAAATGCGGCGAAATGGATCCTGTAAAGGATGGTACGGCAGTGTTTGCTTCGCGCTCGACTTGGCGGGGGCACTGCCGTGCCCCCAGATTTTGTTGGGGAACAAAATAATTTAACCTAAAAATTAAATTTTTATCTGCCGTCACCACTCAGCATAAGTCTAAGTTCCTTGTTGTTGTTATCTCTTTCTTTGTCGTACGGACATTCTTCGCAATTTGATGACTAAGCGTTTATTTTCCCAAAATAATGTAATGTTACAAACATACGAAAATATATCATACGATTGGTAAGAGCATTAAGTCCTAACCTATGCTATACCTATATCTAGTAATGTAAGCTGCTTTGGGATTCAAGCCAACTTGCCTACCCGTGGCGTCTCCTGCTGAATAGTGGAAGAGGCTCTGGTTACCAGCCAACGCTTAATGAAATAGCGTGGAAAGTTACGGTCCGTGACATCTTAATCATTCACATCATTGTGACGGTCCTTGTTATCAAACAAGGACCGTCACAATGATGATTCATTGCAGCCGAATATGGACATAGCTGAACGAAGACATCCCCGTAAGACTTCCCCACTATATAACGACGCAGATCGATCCCTAGCAGTCGGCATCCATAGGTTTTCCGTTACCATTACCTACCAGATCAACTGATCAAAATGTTTGGATTGCAAGGTAATCTAACACAACCAAATGTAGTGAAAATCTTTTTTTTTATTAGTAATGAAAAAATATTAATCGTTTATTTTATTGTTTTAATTTTTAACGGCATTTTTTCAAATAACTTAAATAAGCATTTTATTGGTATGTATGCTATGTACTTCACTCCTAATCATATCTATTTCGGTCGATTAGTTAGCAAGGAAACAATGAATTTTAAGGAAGTATTAAATGCATTGATATCAGCATATGTGGGTCTTAATCAGCTCGTTGCCTTAGCATTAAGCGTTATTCCAAATGCAAACAGCGTCCATGTGTGTTAAGGGATCAGTGTATAAATATTATGAACCATGATAGTATATGTTTACGGTTTGCGAAAAATATTTCTGCTTTTAGATAACTCGGTTAGATCGTTGCGAATTCCGTACATGACCATGTTAAATACGCAGTTACATTGTTATTCATTGCGTTACTCGTTTTTTTTTATGATAATATGTATTTGTATGGTTCGCGCATGAGTCAAACTCCACTACGTTTCACGCAGTCCAAAGTCAATTTAAATGATGTACAAGTATGATGGTCTACATAGTCAACGACGAGAGTCACCGAGGGAGGCCTTACTCTGCAGTGGACTCTCTCTCTTTAACCTATCGAATTTTGCCCCAGATAATCCAGTCTTTCGACCTTTCGCAAAACGCGGTCTCCACTCCAGAACTCGTCTGCTTCAACCTCCATCGATTCTGCGACATACGTGACCAGCCCATTGGCACTATAACTTGCTGATCCGGCGGATTATATTGGTAACTTTAGTTCACTTACTGATAAAATCCCCAATAGAGACCCGAGCATAGCTCGCTCCTTTGTGCGTTGAGTGACTGAACTTGTAAACCAATCCCGCAGTCAGTGTCCATGTAGACTATAAGATAAATTACAAAGTAAAAAAATATATTAGTATGGGTGCACTCGTAAGTAATTCAGGCTCTATCAGAACTGGTGTGACGCAGTAGAATTGGCTACGACAGAAATATACTGGCACAGGGGTCGTTTTGTCCACTTAGACTGCATAGTAATATTTATATATGTAATTTACTAGCGTACCTGGCGAACATTGTACCGCCTTTTTAATCTTACTGATGTTTTACCCTGGTGGTATTTTGTCTTATTAATTACTACAAATAAATTAACATAAAGAATAATAATCACCTCAACGCAAATATTATTTCAAAATAGTTTATTATCAGATGCGTGCGAAAAAAGCAGTATGCGACGTATGGTATGTTTTGTGTTTATATGTATAAATATTTTTAGATTTTCTTAGATTTGCATTATTCCATGTTTATGTAAATTATCTTTTTATAATAAAGTTTTATATTGTAATAGTGCGTAGAACCGAAAAGCTGTTGGGGCGGAAAGGTTCTTAAGGTGGCGGTGGATGTCAACTGCAAGGAGTCGGTGAGCATAGTAATAATTAGGGGAGACCTTCGTTCAGCAGTGAACGTTTAAGGCTGTAATGATGATGATTATTGTCATCTGCATTTTTCTAATTATGAGCCTTTTGTTTCTGTAAGCCCTGTGCGGTCTTTGTTGAAAATGAATATACGTCTTCCTTTATTACGTTCGTTAAAAATTAACGTTTCGGTACTACGAGTATTTCAGATGTTAAGAAAATATTTACCATAGCTAACTAGAGTAGCCATATGAATGGCGCAGTAGATACAATACAGCTTAAAAACACCGGTTTATAATAATCTATGCGACTATTAAAACCAGCTTCAGTTGACGTCAAGAACGGGTCCAATTTGTGATAATGTGAAACTATTGCCATAAATAGCTCGTTTGCAACACACGTATTTATATATTTTATGATGGCTGTGAGTTACAGTTATGAAAATAAAATACTGTGTAACCCCCAAATATTGTTTAACCAATGATTAAATGATGAAAATAATTGATTCTCTTTCTTCTCTATATCTTCTTTCTTAATTTTATTTTTTATGGACGGGGTTAGGTTTATTATTTCAGAAGTGCGTTACTTATCCTATTTTTTTAAAGTTGGTGATTAGTGCGCTCACCTGATGGTAAGTGATACGCGTGACCATGGCACATGCAGTGTAGAAGGAAATGAATAACAAACAAATCATTAATTTAATAAAGTTACACTTGTTATAACGTGCACATTTTAGAATTAACACTAAAGCAAAAATTCGAATAATTTGGCAAAAAGACTTTCTCCAGTGGGGTTTATGGTCCTTGTTTGGTTACTCACTTCTAATAACACAACGTGTATTTGTTTATTATTTTGAATGCAAATCTTGGGTAATAGAATTGTTACAAAATGTGTGTACAAGTTTGTAATAAATTATCTATGATAAAATTCCACCTAGAATGATGAAAATCACGCATAATGTATAATAATAGTTACCTTAAATTTGTATAACACAATCAATAATGTTTTTGGAGACTTGCAAATATTATTATTTTATTTAAAAATAAGTTTTTTCCAATAAAATATAAAGAAGGTGCTCTCTCTATGTTAATTATGGGGGGACAGGGTTACCCTTATATATATTATATAGCATATGCTCTGTGGTCTTGCAAATTCCTATCGTTTTTTAAGTAATGTATTATGCAACTAATAATGCAAATGATCGTGTGATTAAAGTTAAGTGGTCTATCTACTTTACTGAATGTAAAGTAGATATGGTAACACTTACGCACACGTATGAGTTGTATGTGAGGAGGCAGCAAGCGCAAATCTCACGTTCCACGTAAGGTCCGGAGAAAGCGCGGGGTGGCGCGGTGATCGCCATTGACGTCAATCGGCCAATGTTGGGTTTCATAATAT
The DNA here is from genome assembly GCA_019425675.1 of Leucinodes orbonalis. Lineage (NCBI taxonomy): Eukaryota > Metazoa > Arthropoda > Insecta > Lepidoptera > Crambidae > Leucinodes > Leucinodes orbonalis. Next base: position 206,595 of record PQWD01000764.1, read on the forward strand.
GTGCGATGCACGTACCAGATAGCTCGCACTATCGCTATCACCATTTTCACTTTACGACGCCTTTATTCAATGCAGCTGGAAAAAAGGTCGTCGCCCTTTATGTCTTGATTCTTTAAAATTATATAATCACAACAACTTTATCTCGAACGACAGTTCGATTTTGTTATATTTTCTAGATACTCGTGATACTTTGCTATTTTTAATTTGCTAATCCGGCGAGCTGAACTGCGACCTCTGATTACATATCTGAGCTTGCACCATTGACAGTACTTATTCGACTAATATAATATATGTAGTAAATACAGTCAGTTCATCACCGAAGTATATTCGTATCCATTGGTAACCCTATATCCAGTACAAAGTTTAATCAGCTTACAATATGCTAGTGATGCATTTAAATTTAATATTGTCATTATTCGACTTATGTATTTCTTCCGCAGAGAGATATTGTCGTTGTGTTTATAAGATTTCTTCCGCCTTGGCAATGCGTTGTGTCAATAAATCTTTTGAAGTGGTTGTGTAATGTAAACCAATACAAAAGAACTAGGTAGCAGGCGGGTCACGTCGACAATGTGCATGTAAGTCCGCATTTCTCAAAACGTTGATTTAACGATGAGCCGGTTTATCAACGATTATTATAACTGATGTATCACCAATGATATTCTGTAAATGTAAAGGTAGATACGCCATCCGCGCCTCAAAAACGAACCGCCGAAGAGAATACAATTTGTAGGCAAAATTTAGTTAAAGAACGCTCATTCGAAATATGTGTATGTGTTCGAAATATGTGCTGTCGCTGCATTCGGAACACTTTTTTCGATTGATTTGTGAGCATATCACGAATCTATAATTTTACATTATTGTGTATCACGCAAAAAGCAACTCTTGTTTATGAACTGAGTTGATAAGTGATAAGTGCCCTCTGGTGGTAAGTATCCTCTGTCGCCTCTGAAACACCAGTCATCTTGAAAAATGGACCGAAGTGCTTTTGCTGAATTGGGACGGATACTTTGTATTTGTAGAGATTTTGAAACTAAAGTCTAAGATCTGTACAAGTGGCAACGCTTTGATGACTACAAAACGGAATCTTTCATGAGACCGAAGATGTCTAGATGAGGCAAGATGAGATGCGAAGTGCGTGTTGATGCAACCACCCGTAATAGTTTAAAGCAAAAAATAATTGGATAATGAACACTATCAATAGTGATTGCAATAATGATCGATGGAATGACTTGTTAGTGTTACCATAATTGTGAACCTAAATACGTGACGACAGTGTAGTTTAATTAATTATGAAATGCGTCAGTTAACGATTACCACATCTGAATTCATTGTCATAGTTCGGAGTGATTTGTGCTTTACCTTTCATTCATTTTGAGAAAATACCCAAAGCACCTAGCTCAAATCTTTATAGGCATCAGGGTAATAATGTAATATCTTACTAGGTCTTACTAGGTGGTAGATAACTTCACCAGATAGCAGTGTGGCCTTGGGTGCGCGTGAAGCTGGCTACTGGCTTCACGCGTACCCTTCGTTAAACACAGGAACATTTCTTGAACCTGAGACGCTGCGAATTGCAACCTGTCTTCGGCTTGGGGTTTCGGTTTGCGCTCCTCATATGTGCCCCTGTGGCAGTGATGTCGACATCACGGGCATCACGGACTTTCATGCCAAAAAAGTGCAGGCCGCTTCTCGAGACATGCCGCACTTAACGATATCATACGCCGGTCCCTTGTCACCGTCAACGTGCCAAGTCTTATTGAGCCGTCTGGTATCGCAAGAGACCGGACGGAATGAGTTTGATTCCATGGAAGTTGGGCCGGGTGCTGGTGTGGGATGCTACCTGTTCAGACACACTAGCCCCTTCCCATCTACATGGAACAACAACAGAGCTGGTGCGGCTTGTGAAGCGGCTGAAAATCCAAAGCGTCTCCAGGGGTCTAGGCTCTGAATATGACTTTGTCCTATTCGATGTCGAGACCCTTGGTCCATGGGGCCCTAGCGCTATTAGGCTTTTTAAAGAAATTTCCAAACGATTAGTCTACATCACTGGAGACCGGAGATCTGGCAGCTACCTTGGTCAAAGAATTAGTTTAGCGATTCAAAGGGGTAACGCTACCAGTATCTTCGGAACTTTACCTAATGGGAGTTCTTTTAATTATTTTATTTAGTTATCATATTATTTATTTAGTTATAATATTTTATTTTTAAGGTTTTTAGTTTGTTGTTAGTGATATAGTGTTTTTAAATTGTAAGTTTAATTAGATGAGAACTTTTTGTTATCAACTAATTAATTTTCCACGAAAAGCACTAACTAACCTAGTTACCACCACTAAAAGTTTAGTCTACCACCTAGTAGTGCACCTGTACTACTAGTTGGTAGACTCGGTGGTGGTAAAACAAAAACGGAACATGTGTCGTTTCGGGTAACAGGCGCAGAGCAGTTTTGACGGTGCAAAACATTGCTATTTGGTGAAGTTATCTACCACCTAGTAGGCATTAGTAAGACCTAGTAATTAGGGTGTTATAAGGGTTTTTTCAGCAGAAAACAAGTTGCAGCGTTCATTCTCTAAACATCACCATTTGTAAGTACTGCCATTTCTAACTTTTTGTCAAGCGATTAGTAAAACCCACCACTCTGTTCAATAGGCCCCAACAACTGCAGTAGACTGTCACGCATTGTGTCGGGCTGTTATATACTTAGTATAGAAATAAAACATGAAAAACACTGTTTTTTTTTTAATTTGACATTTGGCAATCTGTTATTTACGCCTATTATGTTTGAATTTAAATATATCTTTGATTTATGAATCTATTATTATCATACTTAAAGTGTAATCGTGAAGAATAAATTATAAGATTGTATAGCAATTTCAAGGATGGTCGTGACGCATTCTCGATTGAGGTCACTAGCTGATGCTAGTCTATTTAATTGGGAGGTGGTCAGACTGTACGAATCTATATATTTCTTTATATAAATAGCTTGTTATTTAATTTGAATTGTGTTTGTACCACGCGGCATTTATTCAAATTACTCTATCAGTCTTTCGGTTACAGAGTTGTGTTTAGATCGCTGCTGATCCGGGAATCCTTTTAAAATAACAAACCATTCAAAACTTCTAGACTGCTTAATAGGCGGTTTGGAAATACGCAAATATGAAAAGCTTGTTAGGTATTAATACCAACATAAAAATACTGTGTATACACTTAAGGCAGAACATTTGTAGTTACGTGACGTAGTTATCAGCTGTTTACCCAGTATTTAGATCATAAACCGCTAATTTAATATTATTTAAATGTTGCATGATGTGTATTGTTCTTCGAAGAAATACATTAGTCGACGGTTATTGATTTGGTATTCGTTTTGGGTATTTTGTTTGACGTTTTTGAATATGGTAGCGTGAGTTTGTGACATAATTGCATTTTTCCCATTGTCTTATTGACATATTTTGATCCGAAGCACTTCGTACGTTAGGCACTCGAAGATCTATTTACTTCGAGGCTAGGGACGTTAGTGTTTATGATTTAATGTAATATGCATTAAAATATGTACAATTTGAGCTATCAAGTATTTAAATGTTTTGTATGCTATGAAGAAGTATTTTATGATTGTTAGAAGTATACAATTTTTTAGTAAATATTTCTAAATCATAACTACAATCTAAGAAATAACTTAAAACCATATAAATATATTTTATTTATAAATTAGTATACAAGAAAGGTGTTCAATCGCTATCTGCTTCTGCTAAAGAAAAAATAAATGTATTTCTTGCTTTCTTATATATAACCTTCCCCTTGGACCTCTGAACAGTGCAGACGTGTTTTGAGTCGTGGTGTCGTTATTTAAATAATTATTAAATTCATAAAAGTTTAGTAATAAAATAGTAATTCAATCAGAAGTGCATAAGTTCGTGAGAGGTGTGTGCGGCCGCAGCTGTGGTTACTATTACGCTATGTCCGTTAGTACACGTGCGAGTGCGACGCGCGAGCTTAGAAAGAAATAACAATATGAAGAGTGGTGCGTTATCGGTGTAGGTCTAACTATAGTTGACGGAAAGCGGAACGTATGGAATCGTCGATAGCGACAACTTAAAACTGACCCCTTTGCAAACTGTGAAAAATACACTTCGAGCGGCTTATGTTATCCTGGTACTAGTTTCAAATATTTATCTGAATCATGCCTTTGAGGCGTTCACCTCCCCCAGCGCTTCCTGCTCAGTTGACAGGCAGCGGCCGCTGAATGTTATGCAGCGGGTTGAACCTGATGACTCTAAATGTAAGAAAAATCAACCCAGTGAATCCACAGCAATCCAGCACTACGATTCGGCACTGATCTGCGGTCTATGTTGGAAAGCATGACAGAAAGAAAGAAGCGTAAATTTGAAGACAGCGACTCCAATATAACGGAAGTATTTAAGGAAATGTTTACCATGTTTGCCAAAGATCAAACTGCCCGGTTTGATAAACTGCATGCGACAATTGATGAATTAAAGCAACAAAATAATCAACTTACGCATAGTGTCGAGATGATGTCAAGTAAATATGATGAGCTCTTAGCTAGAATATCCGAATTAGAAGCCGAAAGACGGAACGACAAGCAAAATATTGAATTGCTTGCCGATAAGATTGAATATTTGGAACGCAAACATAAATCTGTAGGAATAGAGATCCGAAATATACCGAAAATATCTGGTGAAGTAAAAGTGATCTATGCAATCTCGTTCTAAGTATCGGGAAAACCTTAAATGTTGAGATTGACGAGACTTGCATCATGGACACATACAGGCCGAAACAAACAATGATTTACACTCGAATTTAATTATGGTTGAATTCACTACTGTTCTAGTAAGAGACAAAATGTTGGAAAGATTAAAAATGTTTAATAAAAATAAGAAAACAGGGATAAACTAAATTCAGGTCACCTTGGCATTAAGGGTCCCATGAAGCCTGTATACTTATCCGAGGCACTCACCAAAAAGACCCAAAGACTATTTTACCTGGCTAGAACATTTCAAAAACAAAATAGTTACGCTTTCTGTTGGTGTTCGCGTGGAGTTATCTATCTTAGGAAACACGAAAAGGCTCCACACATTAAGATTGCTACTGAAGCGGATATCGAGAATCTGAGGAAAACTATCTGACTAGAGCTGAGAGTGGTTTGTCTTGGAGTTTCAATCTTTTTTACGTTAATATTTGATTGTTTTTTCATGCATGTTTTTGCTCTTTGCCATGGTTTTCTATTGTTACTTATTTTTAAACAATTTACACTATACACAATCTCCTATGAATTATTAGTTGATTTTTTACAAACTTATTATTTTTTACTGATATATGTTTTGGAAACACCGTTTTGTCTCATCACACTTGTATTATTCGAACTCGCAACTTTTGTGGATATATTTTACAATACTATATAAAATGGCTGACACAGATAGCATAGGAAATGATCTTGATAACCTTGTCACCTGTGAAGCTATGGCTTGTAAAGTTGAGGAATGTAAGGAATTATTTCCTGAACAAACAAATTTATCTGTTCTTGTTCAAAACATCAGGAGCCTCAATTGCAATTTTTCCGGTTTTGAGGTACTGGTTGCTGGTCTGGGTATAAGCTGTGATATATTAATACTCACCGAATGCTGGATGTCTTGTGTAAGTCATATTCCAAAAATCAATGGCTATCATTACTTTGCCACATGTAGAATCCTTTACAGAATGACGGGGTCTTAGCTTACATAAAAGAAGAATTGGTTTATACTGTCGAGGAACCAGAAGTACAAAATTGTAATTGCCTACTAATTAAAGTTAAATGTAGCGAAACAGCTATATTGGCAATTTACAGATCGCCTTCGTATGATAACATAGGTCCTTTTATACTTACGCTTGATGAAACATTAAAGAATCTATCGAGTTACAGGAATGTTGTTTTAGTGGGGGACTTAAATCTTAATATATCCACAGAGAGTCCAAGTTCTAATACTGAACAATACTTAGCCTTATTGGGTTATCATGGACTAGTGCCCACTCATAATTTGGTTACACGAGAAGCTAGCGGGACCTCACTAGATCATGTGTTTTTAAGAACGAACTTACCCTCAGTAACGTTGGTTGCACGTTCAACTCTAACAGATCACAGTACAGTCATTATGAGCCTGAAAGTCCAACATCTCGTGTTTCGCTAAGTACACGCGTACTTTGATTGACCATAGAAGTCTTTCCAAATACTTAAATGAAATAAACTTGCTCCTATATATGAAACAACTAACTGTAACGAGCGCAATGAATTATTTAATAGGTGAGGTGAACAAACTGGCATTAAATTAAACTCAAAAACAATAAAAACTATCCGTCGTAAAAAAATAATCAAGCCCTGGATCACTCAGGGCCTTCTGCGTTGCATTAGAAATAGGGATAAATTACATAAACAATGTAAAGACTATCCAGATAACATGGTATATAAAACAACCTATATACGTTATAGAATTTTTTGTAATAAAATTCTGAAAGAAGGTGAAACATGACTACGATAGTGAATTATAATCAAAGCCGGAAAAGACCCTAAAAAACTGGGTGGATTCAGTTAAGAATATAACAAATATTGTAAGATAATCTTGCCCTAAAGAATTATTAAATATTTCAGGCAGTCCTCAATTGTCTGTCATTCTGTAAACTATATTATGCAAACGTAGGCAGGTCTCTAGCCGGAGTGATTGAAAATCGTGCAACTGCCAAATCTTCGGGGTTCACTTCTAGGTAAACGGTTCTTTTGTGCTAAGGAACACAGATGAGTACGAAGTTTGTACCTTATACAAGCACTAAAGGGCGAATGTGCAGTGGGATGGGATGGTGTTCCAAATAAAATGCTTAAAAGACCATAAAGATATTTTTGTTCCGCATCTAACACATATATTCAATATGTGCTTAACTCAAGGAATTTTTCCTAAAGCGTTAAAGAAGTCTCAAATTCGCCCAATATTTAAAGGGGGGAGTGAGGGACCGTGTCGAATCCTATCGTCCGATATCAATTCTCTCATCAATTTCTAAATTACTTGAAAGAATTATTAACAACAGATTAGTCAATTACCTTGAAGCTAAACACTTGTTGGCTGAGCATCAAATATGGTTTTCGTAGGGGAAAATCCATAATGACGCAATCAGTGATCTAACTATTTTTTTCGACTAATTTAGATAAAGGACAGAAATGTCTTTCAATATTTCTAGATCTTGCAAAGGCATTCGACACGGTCTCGATTTCCCATCCTACTAAAAAAATTGGAAGGAATTGTATAAGAGGCATTCAACTAGATCTATTTGCTGATTATTTAAAAGATAGTATCAATGTGTAACGATCGGATCATACAAGAGCACTGACCTCCCTGTAACATTTGGAGTTCCGCAAGGCAGCATATTAGGACCAACTCTTTTCTTGATTATATTAATGACTTGCCAAGCCTGGACTCAGTACAGGAAGAATTATATCGTATGCAGATGACACTGCCCTTGTTTTTGCTGCTAAAACATGGATGATGTGTATTCATATGCTCAAAAAGGTTTTGACCTGGTTAAGAATTACCTACAAGAATAATGTTTATCACTAATATTGAAAAGACCAAATACCTAACTTTTTCAATCCGTAGTGAGCCACATAATCTGAATATAATTGCACATATTGCCTGAAAGAAAACCAGAGTGCCAGTGTGAATTCTTGAACGTACAAGCACGATAACTTACTTGGGCATAATTGTTGATGAACATCTTTGTTTAAACCTCATATTGATAGGTTAACAAAGAGAGTGCGAAGACTCATTTATGTGTTTAAGATTTTGAGAAATATGGTCCCCCCCCTATTCTCAAACAGATGTATTATGCCTTGTGCAGATCATTGCTCACATACTGCATTTCCGCTTGGGGTGGCGTACCAAGACAACCTTGAAGCAACTAGAAGTGTCTCAAAGAAGTATACTCAAAATCTGTACCTTTAAACCCTTTTTGTACCCAACAAAACTTCTTTACGAACAGTGCGATGTTTGACTGTACGCGCAATTATCATGCTAAGCATTGTATTGAAACAACATTCACTCTTCAGTATTGCCCAATGTGCTATGAATCGCGCGGAGATGGTATTGTGTATGTGCCCCCCTCCTAGACCAAAGACTACTTTTGCTAAAAGATTCTTCCCATATTTAGGCCCTACTTTTTATAACAAAATTAATGAAATACTGTGTATCCTCTTAATAAAACTGAAACAAGTAAGATGGTATCAAAATTCCTCAAAACAAAAACTTATGATGAGACAGAAGCATTACTAACTCTTTATTATGAAGGAAAGAGATATTGTAGTTGTGTGGCTTCATTTATGATTTACTATTAACATTTTGAAATGTATAGAATCAACTAAATATGTTAATTATTACTCACCCTCTCACACACATTCAAGCACCTACATTAATACACCGAGAGGACTCTGTACACTCTAATTTTTACATAAAATACTAATTCACCCGTTTACTACGTTATGCGCTTTGTATGTTACTAGGCAACTTTGGATTGCCAAATGTATTATTTCTCGGGGAAAGTGCGCTGTTGCTGAAATACAGGATGTCTTCATCTTAGTTCGCTTCAGATGCTTAACCTATTTTTAAACTATTACATTAAAATAAGAAGAAAAAAAAAATGTAACTAGTGAGTAAGGAACACAATGAATTTTTTATGGTGAATAAACGTATTATTTATATTATTTCTTATATATAAATAAAAATGATAATAAGTAGAAACGAACGTTAGTAGGAGATATTTGTACATAAAATGAAGGGTACCCTTCTAGTTTTATTTATTCTGTACCAATCATATCTGCCCATGGCGCATCATTGCCTTCAATACTCAGAATTCCTTAACTCATTAGAGTCAGGTTACCCAGTCGAGGGAGTGGTAGGTATATTTAAATGACCTACATAAAATGCAAGAGGCTTTTCGCACATCTTTTCCACTTTGTTATGGTAACTACATCCAGGTGAACACGAACGAGAAAGAGGTTCAGTCATTCACCAACATGCATTACAGGCGCAGCGAATCATAATCATAAGTACTAGATCACAGCCATCCCGCCCATTGTGAGTCCACCCACCACCGCGGGCCAAAGGCGGATTTGTTCACACTACTTATTCAAGGTTATAGTTAGAAGTGGACGGTTAACGTACCGACGTACGTTCGAAAACAAAATCATCTTCGGAGTCCTTACCAAACTGGAAAACTTTTTTACGTTATTTTTAATATGCAGTTTTTCCCATTGATTCTAAAGGAACTACACTTTATGCTTTCACCACTAAACCATGTAGGCGTTAGTGAAGCGGTGACAAAACTCGTAACGAGAGCCCTTATCTACGAGTAGCAGTGAATTTTGCGGTGAAGACGACTGGAAAGTATGCCCTAATGTTTGCGTAAGCGTATTTAATCACAGTATTTTAATATGGTAATATATTTTTTATTTCCTCAAAAGCCACAACCCCTGCTGATGTATTATTATTTATCAAATACAGTCAGAAGGAATGAGTGTTTTCCCGATTCCTGTTTGTAACACAAAATTTATCAACCTATTATTTATTCACCTATCGTGCTGGACATAGGTCTCCCATTTATTATCAACATTTTGTCCCATTTTCCTTATTTAAGTTTTTCTAAAATATTGTGTATTCTTTAAAATTTTTATTTACACCTAACCTCATTTCCAGAATAGAGTACCATATTTCATAATGAATAGTCATATTTGTACATATTTTTCCGAACATTTAAAATAGTCTCGCTTATTTGTGGTTGATTAGTCACAGTCAGTAACACTAACGTCATTCTACTTAATAAAAGTATAACAATACGACGATATTAATTATATTTATAATAGAAATACCCAAATGGAAAAAGGTAATTACGTAGAAATAAGACATTACATAATGAACGGACAGGGAGCCAATGTAGTTTAAAATATCCTATATTTATTTTAATGTAGTTGCAAAATTGGAATTGTGTCATGGGCGTAGCTACCCTAGGGCAAGCTAAGGCGCCTACCCCAACCTGGCTCTAACGTATTAAAAAAAATACGGGGAGGGGGATAGATTCACTGTTGCCCCACCCTTAGCCCAAGACTGGCTATGCTCATGAATGGTGTTTACTTTATTTACCTATTTACATCCATCATTGAAAATAATAACTAATACGCAATTATTTTCAATGATGTTGATCAAATAATGATGAAAGGATGAGTTTTGTCTTCAAAAACATACTCGTAGGTAAAAGAAAAATACGCCTAAATTGTATATAATCAGTACTTCACACTAATTTCGTTCCAATTGCGCGTAAATTCAACCACAGCCTATTATGAATTATCCACGGAATATGTATATGATTTTATGACTTGTAAAACTTTTAAATCGCCACTCTTAGACTTGCATGAGTGGTGCATTCTGTAGAAAATGTATTCAGTTGATTAGCAGGGTGGCTATCGATTCATGTCTACGGTCCATTGAAGAACGATTTAGCATACATGAATGAATAAATGTCGGGTGACACTATGCTTTGTTCAATATGAAGTGCCAGGAATAGTCTCGAAAGAATTGATCCAAAGGTAAAC
>PQWD01000765.1:0-54497 GCA_019425675.1 Leucinodes orbonalis
AACAAATTATTCATATTTTCGCCAGGAAGTTAACATATTACAAAAAATATATGATTTCAACTCTTCATTTTATAACATAATGAATAAGCCTAAAATCTTTAATGTAAATATAATCATTATTCACAAGAGTTAATATTCCAAAGTCACATTAAACCCAGTATTTATTTGTCTAAAAAGCATTAACACATAAAATCGTTACTAATGCAGCGGAACGCGTCGCACTGTTGATTTTGAAAATCGACAGCGCAAAAACGCAATAATGAACATTAATTATGGCAGTTGAACAAGATGATGGCATGCAGGAACTTGCATATGAATTATTTGTAAAATAATTATCGAACCGTGCGAAAGTGGATGTTCATGTTTCGTTTAGAAGATATCTGACAAGAGTTGGTATGGCGAACTGTTAACAAGCTTCAGAATGGCGTGGCTGGGCACAGTCAACATTATATTAATAATATCTTTTATACCCGGTAATTTCACTAACTGATGTAATGCTATTGAATCAAATAACTAAAATTATTAGTATTTCGAGGAGGGCTCCATATTGTAGCGACTGGCATCAATCGCTAGTTTTTTTTAATGTCATAAGTGTACGGGACGGTCAGGCCGCTCACATGATGGTTAGTGATACGCCTAACCATAACAGAGCGGCATTGAAGGAGACCACTAACTGATAGACGGTTTTATCCTCTATCAATACCGCACTGCGCCCGTCACCCGAGACTACAGATGTTAGGTCTCTCATCCGCGGCAATTTCACCCTAAGTATATATTGCGCTTCAAAAAACTTCAGCGTGGAAAACTTTTGGTATTAAGGCACCATTCGGTTGGCTTTAAAAACGTATTTATGTTTAACATATATCTTAAACTAAAAAAAACTTGCAGTATTTCCTATAAGCATTTTAACAAATGGCATTCCTATCATTGCGCATTAGGTTAAAATTGTTCACCAGCCGAGTTCACAGTCTACTTGGTCCAACGTACAATCGAGGATGCAGCCCAGATGCGTATCTGGTGCGAACGCGTAAACGGTTCACGATCGGCCTTTCATTGTGTGGCTAGGGCTCAACAGACAGCCACATTGTCCTCATCATGAGCTCATTATATGTTCGTACCGAACGGTTGAGCCTACTTGCAAAGGGCCGTAGTCAACCAGCGAGCCCTGTGTGGTTGGCCGATTTCACGCACAACCTTAAATCTCTTCGCAGGCGTGCGCAGGTGTCTCACGATGCGGTGGATAACACGTACATATACCCGCAAGTTAGAATTACTACAAAAAGTATATAAAAAACAGCAGCAATAAATCAATTTTACCGGTAGTACAAATTCGATTCCTATTCAACCTATCGCCAGTCCACTGCTGGACATAGTCTCCCATTTGCGCCAGATATCGGTCCTCCGCTTTCCTCATCCAGCCTCCAGCGACCTTTCGCAAGTCATCGGTCCATCGGGCCGGAGGGCGTCCTACGCTACGCTTGCCAGACGCGGTCTCCACTCCAGAACTCGTCTGCTCCAACGGCCATCGGTTCTGCGACATACGTGACCAGCCCACTGCCACTTCAACTTGCTGATCCGGCGGGCTATGTCGGTAACTTTAGTTCTCTTACGGATTAAATCATTTCTGATCTTATCCCTAAGAGAGACCCAGCATAGCTCGCTCCATTGCGCGTTGAGTGACTTTGAACTTGTGAACCAATCCCGCAGTCAGTGTCCATGTCTCAGCTGCGTATGTAGTACGGGTAGGACGCATTGCTCAAAGACTTTTGTCTTTAAGCATTGCGGAATTGTCGACGTGAAGACCTGACGTAACTTGCCGAATGCCGCCCAGCCCAACTGAATCCTCCTACTAGCTTCCCTCTCGAAATTTGCGGCCAAGTTGGATGGTTTGGCCCAAGTAAACGTATTCTTGCACAACTTCGAGAAGGATGCCATCGACGCATATCGGTTGTGGCATGACATGTCATTGAACATGACTTTCGTCTTGTCCAAATTCATGCCAAGCCCAACTCGTCGGGGATTCATTTAGGCTATTCAACATCTCAGCAAGCTCTTCCGATGACTCTGCACGATGACGATATCGTCAGCAAAGCGCAGATGAGAAATATACTCTCCATTGACGTTGACGCCTCGTTCAGACCAGTCCAGGGTCTTGAAGACATCCTCCAATGCGTTTGTAACAGTTTCGGGATATAACATCCCCCTGTCTCACACCACGACGCAATTGGATGGGTCTTGTCCGCTGGTCTTGGATCTGAACGGTCATCGTCGCTGCGTTGGAGAGACACTTCATCACCTCGATATATCGCCAGTCGATACCGCATCGCTGCAGAGCCTCCAGAACAGCCCAGGTTTCGATGGAGTCGAAGGCTTTCTCGTAGTCCACAAATGCCATACACAGCGGCTGGTTATACTCTTCGGTCTTCTGTATAAGCTGCCGAACAGTATGGATGTGGTCCACGGTGCTGTAGCCTTTTCGAAACCCAGCCTGCTCCGGTGGTTGGAATTCGTCAGTCTTATGGCGAGACGGTTCGCTACAACTCTGGAAAACAACTTATAGACGTGGCTCAGAAGCGCTATCGGTCTATAATTCTTCAAGAGAGTTTTATCACCCTTTTGAAGAATAAGACGACGACGCTTCTGGACCACGCCTCCGGTGTAGTTCCTGGTGGATGACGGCATTAAAGAGCTCAACTAATGCCCTAAGGACGGGTTCCACCGGCTTTTAGGAGCTCTGTCGTAATACCGCACCCCGGGGCCTTCCCATTTCTAAGTTGCTCCAGTGCTGCACTAATCTCGCTAACGTCAATATCCGGGATATCTTGCGTACAATGGCGCCTTAGTGGGGCACGTGGATCTTCGGTGTCCTCGGTCTGTGGCTGATGAGCGCTCGATGAATACAGTCGTCCATAGAATTTCTCAACCTCTTCCAGGATCTGTGGGCGAGTCGCGAGCAATTGCCCATCTGCTGTCTGAAGCTTCACCAGATGGCTCTCCCAAGTGGTTTTTGGAAAACTTTGGGACCCCTGTTGCGCTCAATAAGGTCCTTGAATGAACCTTGTATTGAAACAGCGGAGGTCCCTGCGAAGAGTTTTCGTATCCGCTTGGAGAGAGCCTGATATTCCGGCGAAGCAACAGCAGCAGATGGCATCTCGCGTCTCAGCCTCATCAAATCCAGGGTTTCGGGAGAAAGTTTGGACGACTTTGCTCGTTTCATCGGCGGGAAATGCCTGCGACCCAGTTTACACACCGTCTTCACCACGTTGTCGGTTATCTCATCCACGTCGCCAGTGGTTTCCAGCAGTCGAATCGATTTTGAAGTTCCAATTGGAACTGTTCGGACCCATAGTGTATTTGGAGCGGCGTAGGTCTGAGAGTAGATTTTATTAAGCGAGACCTTTCGGTCTGAAAACATATATTTAAAGTGCCTCGGACAAGTCGGTGATCACTGCCGGTTTTAAACCTGTTGACCACTGAGACATCTTTAAATATATGTCGCTTATCCGCCATAATAAAATCTATCTCGTTCCTTGTCACAGTGTTCGGGCTCTGCCAGGTCCATCTTCTCTGAGGCTTCTTCTTGAAGAAAGAATTCATCAAGAGAGCCCTCCTTTCGAGGAAGTTGACCAGCATCTGCCCCTGTGATTCCTGTGATTGAAATTCGATTCGTCTAATGCTAATTATAATCCTTATCGTAGCGCGTTTCAAGCGACGCCAATGCCATCTATGATCAAGAACGTAGTTAAACATGCAAGTGCACCAAGACTACATTGTGATGGCTTGAATGGAACTGGATCAGATGCGTAAAAAACCGTTTTACATACACCCAATTGTAACAATTGTTTGTTTATTGTTGTTTCCAACCTTGGTGAGCGAGGAACTTTAATTCGTAAGTACCATCAGTTGAAGATTATTGCAAATAGGAACATAAGAAGGTTTCGAATTAACACCTTTTTAATATGGTTTCACAAGCATTGTTTGTTAATAACATTTGTTTTATTTAGCAGGTCCAGAATTTGTACACCAAAGATACAATCCTAATATGATGATGATCTAGATGTGGTGTAATGGTCGAGACGTCGACTACTACACCATGGGTTCCGGGTTCAATCCCGGGCATAGTAAAATTTGTGTGCATGACATTTCTGTTTTGTATGGTCTGGGTGTTTCTATGTATTACAAAAAAGTGTATTTCAGTATGTTTATTAGTTATTTAGTACCCTAACTACAAGCTATTTGCTTAATATGGGGCTAGATGGCGCTGAGTGAATGTTAGTCGGTATGTTATTATTATTGGTAAAGTATTTCTCGGGTAGGACACACAGTCTTTTCTCATTGTTAGTCATTTGAGACATGCTATTTTCAAAGCAAAATCTGGAATGATGAATTGATTATGACGGGATACTGTGGCTGGATTTGGAGGTTGATTAAATGACAACCATTATAAGTTATATGCAATACTCATTATGAAGGTAGCCACGGATGGAAACGTCATGGTATCTTCATCGCCATGGCTTTTGTTTTTTTTATTTGTTTTTGAGTGTGAGGTAACTCTTGTATTTTGGCAACCATAAAATCATTCTTCCTTTATCCTTTTTTAGTTTCTCATTGTCCTTTCATATTCGCACAAACTTAATGTTTACCTTGTTGCGTTGTTTTGTTCTCACAAGCGACAAACAAATTAACCGAAACTGATAACGACATGAATGCTACCAGTTCACAATTGTTTAAAAATAAATTAATGTTTCCGTTATTGTCTTAAAATAGTAGTTAATGTGGCAGATAAAACGGCAACACTGGTTTGGCGAGGACAACGCAATGACATATCTACGTGACTAGCGAATGGAACAATAGTCACTTAATTAAATAATTGCTTTGCTTAATTTATGTTTAAAAGCTAAATATGATTCGTACCGTTTATCTACGAATGTTAGGTGGGAACGGAGACCTATGTTCTTACAGAACGAATTTACGGTAAAACATCGCAATGGCTTATGCTGAGGCGGCACCCTTTGATCTTTTCCTATTCTTTAAAGAAAACATATATTATGTTTATTTTCCTGAGTGTAATTAATTGTAATTCTTTCCTTTTTTAATAGAGTTTAATAAATGGTTTTACTTTCTTCCTTTATAATTTTACACTCATGTCCACATGGCCAGGTTACACGTTTCGTTACCTGAGTAACGAAAGTGAGTAAAGAACTGAGTAAGGTTGTGCTGACACTACCTTACCATTTTCAGTAAAAGCCAAGCATAGACACGAAAGGACCGACTTGACCAGCGCGCGTAAAACAACACTGCGTTTTGGTGAATGAGTGAGAGGCCCGAAATACACCTTCATTTCGCCGGTTCCTTTAACCATAGATTGCAGGACTTCCACGGTTCAATTCCGTCGTCATTTTCTGCCACGTACGACAAAACTGTGGAATGAAGTTCCACTAGATATCTTTCCGGAGCGACCTGGCGTCCTTCAAGAAAAGATTGTACTCTTTTAAAAGGGCTACGCATTTCGCGAACTTGAGTTCTTGCAAATGTTCATGGGCGGCGGTGTCACTTACCATCAAGTAAACCGTATGATCGCTCGCTCCTGTTTAATAAAACAAAAAAAGCGATTGCCTTGAACTATAAGAGATAAAAATGGAAAGTCGTTCCGAAACAGTTGCCATGTGTCTTCGCTACTACCTACTACTATTGTGGAATACCACAAACATAAATTGTATTAATAACATACTCATAAATTCAACCACTAATTATTCACATCTCAACCTTGAAATCCGTACAAAATCACCAACACCCGGCGATTTAATAACAATAAGGCTGACCTACAAACTCCGTATCATCTACAAATTATCGAGAAGATCCGACCTTGCTTTCCGTTGTTACTGTCTTTGTACGTTGCGAAACGGTAATGTGTATCTCGTTAACGGAATTCAGATCCACAGATAGCCAAAATGGTGGCCGGAAACATCACATGGGAATCTTGTGACTCTGTGGCTATACACGACTATCGACAGGTCACGGGCACTCCCAAATTATAGTCTGTGGTTATGCGTCACTTATTTAATAATTTCTCTGTTTATATGGCAGTCGTGCTGCCCAACATCTTATACTCTGCTGAAACATGGACAGTGTATCGCCGTCATATTCGTATGCTAGACCGATTCCACCTTAAATGCTTACGAAAATACTTCACATCCGATGGTCTGACCGTGTAAGGAATACTGAGGTGCTGCGGAGGCTAATGTAGGTGGCATTGAGTCGTACCTTATGCGCCGTCAGCTTCGGTGGTGTGGGCATGTGACGCGTATAGAAGGAAAGAATAGCCAAGTGCATCTTTTACTCAGAGCTTGAGCAAGGCAAGCGAAAGCATGGCGGTCAGCTTCTCAGGTACAAGGATGTACTGAAGCGACACATGAAGCAGTGTGAGATCAATTCTTCGCTGTGGGAGCAGCTGGCGGCCAGGCGGCCCGAGTGGAGATCGCTTGTGAAATCTAGCGTTGGAGCTTTGAAAACCGGCGGCTCCTTGAGCTGGATGCCAAACGTGACGAGCTGAAAGTCGACCACCTGCGGCTATCAGTTATAATTATGTTAATGGTGTGCTCTCATGCCGCAATGTGCGAGGGTTTTCAGAAAAAAATTGGATACATAAGCCACATGCGAGCACATCAACGGAAAAAGGAGTTAAAGACAGTCGCCGTGGCCGAAATCGGTCGAGATTTCATCATCATCATCATTTAATAATATTAAATATCCACTGACATTCACACAGAGCCATCTAGCCCCATATTAAGCGAGGAGCTTGTAGTTAGGTACTAAACAACTGATAAACATACTTTTATAAATTTTTGTTGATGAAATCTTTAACAAAAGACGAACCAGAAGAAATCAGATTCGCAATCTCTTCCAAACTATCACCGTTTTTTTTCCGGTCATTTATAATTCGGTTCATTGTTAATACAATGTACCTACGAATTTCACCAAATACAACAGTCAAAACAATAATCAGTCAATATAATAGGCATGATGGTCCTGGAATCGTAAGGACTATTTCATTAAATTACAAATCTGGGTTAAAAATAACGATTTGCTTACTCTCAGCTCAAAAACTCATTTTTTATGAATTTTATTTGTCTTTGTAGTTAGGCGGGCAAGTCCATTTTAAGTACATTAATTGTAAAAAATTTGTAAACCAAAGGATAACACATAAAATTTAAAGCAACTTTTGCTATGGAACCGTTTTAATTAACGCAACATTTAATATAGTTGTAGTACAAAATTCATAAACAGTGCATACTAACTACGGAGGCGTGACGTCATAAATAGGTAGCCATTTGTATGTAGCGTTTTTGGGAAAGTCCATGAATGTGTTTTTAGAATTGGAAAGTCTCTGTAAGTTTTAATGTTAACGGAGTATTTTTTTTCCAATATTTCTATTCTTAAGCGATCCATCATAGCAGAAAAAAAAATTGTCATCATCCCTATTAATAACGAGCAACCATCAATTAAAGGTAATTAACTAGACAACTGTCCCATTCAAAAAGAAGAAAGTAGATATATTACACAGACGCTCCCCGCTATCTTTAGCAGGCGGTTTAAGTAATATGCTTGAGACATCTCCAAATGTTTTTAAGAGGAACATTAAATAAATGTTTATGTTACAAAGTGTACAGGATGGTCAGGACGCTCATCTGATGGTAAGTGATACGCCTGACCATGATATAGCGGCATTGAAGGAGACCCCTAACTGAAAAAAACCCGGAACCTTAGGTGACGTCTCAACCATTACACCAAATTGGTAGTCAAATCACTAGTTTATAAGTATGTTTATCCGTTGTTTAGTACCCATAATACAGGCTTCACGCTTAACTTGGGGCTAGATGGTGCTGTGTGAATGTCAGTGGATACTTATTTATTTAATTTTAAACTCCAAAAGCTCGTTCCTAACAACGCATCTGAACAATCGATGAGCTTATCTATCCTTTCTATTTGAAAGTGCCATCGCTGCGTTTGTGCTTTATTTGTGTTCAGTTTACATAACTGTAACAATATGTACACTTTTTGTACTCGTACATGTTCGAACGTGATCCAATTTTGTGTTTCGTGTTTTAATGTTTTTTATGTACTTGTGATTGGCTACAACGGCAATGGTCGATAATGAAAGTGATGTTGAGGTAGGTCAGTGTGGAGACGATTCGTTGTTGCCAGAATAGCTTTTGTACGTGAATGAGTTAATTCTATTAGAGACGTAATTTTGATGTACAATTTTATGATGGGATATAAAATTGGATGTGTCGGGTTAAATTTGGTTTTGTGTTTTGAACATTATATTATTTATAATGATTGTTGTTACGTTCTCTGGGAGATATCTTAGATGCGATGGATTCAGCCGTCTTCTTTAATCAATAGCATCATCATTTCAGTCATTGGGCATTTACTGTTGTACATAGGACTCCTCTAATGCTTTCTACCGTATAAATGTCTATTTTCTTTGACATAATTCGATCAATCACTGACAATACATAATTCAGATTACTCACTTCTCGACTATTGAAGTTCTGAGCTACAGGTTAGTTCTTTCTTAAAAATAATTTATTTAGTTGTTATTTTCACTGGCCTTAGATACATTTGCTTTGATCTTATTCATATCATCATCAGCTCATTAAACGTCCCCACCGAGGGGCACGAGTCTACCCGTATAGGGTGATTAGGCCTTAGTCGTCCACGCGGGCCCAGTGCGGATTGGACGACACAACCTTTGAATCTCTTCGCAGACGCGCATGAAGGTTTCCTCACGATGTTTTCCTTCACCGTAAGAGCGTCGGATAACGTACATATAATTTCAAAAATTCGAAAAAACGCGGGATTTGAACCTCAGCCCTCCCGGTAGGAGGGCAACAGTCTACACCATTGAGCCACCGACGCTCGCTTATGCACATACAAAAATAAAAACAAATGCATTGGCTGGATCTTGTGGTGTTTGGTCCTTGAATGCTGATACATGGCGAGAGCGTCTGTTTCACACGATCTCGACATTTCGTGCGTGATGATTTTATCGCATCCTATTTCAAATGTCAGTGCACTTTTTTCATATTGACTCATCAAAAATGTCAGATGATTGCACTAGGTATGCTGTGAGTACTATTTTATATACCTAGAAACTAGATCCCAGCGGGTCGCACAATCTATTTTAGGCACATAAAGAACCCTAGTACTAGTTTTCACGGTTACCTTTTCTATATAACAAGCCGATTAAATCAGAATAATTAACAATTACTCCAATACAACACTCTGAGCTTTTAAAAGGAATAATGTACTCTTGTTAAATGAAATGACCGCTGTATGACAGCCGGGACAAACATCTTACCCTGCCATCTTATGTGCGCAATGATCTTAGCTTTCAGACATTTAGGTAATTCAGCTTCTAGTGTCCTGAACAAACTGGCAAACACGGCACAAAGTAACATTTAATATCCTTTAAATAAGTTACAAAAGCTGTCTCAAAGCTGTACAAAGCGTAACACTTCTTAATCTTACGACTTGTCTAGCATTCTCCATATTATTGGGATCCCTTAAACACCCCTTAACATTTTATCTTTTAAGAATAAAATAAAGCTTGCCTACGTTCTTGGCATTAAGGTTAATTAGTCAATTTTAGTTGCAGTAGCAACAATTGTCTGCCCCTACAATTAGGGTTGTCCCAAATTTTTTTTTAGCTTTATTGTATAATTTGGTAATATAAACATTTTGCTAAAGCGATGTTAACAATGGATAAGAAGAGGTCTGCAGTGGTGCAGGCTTAAAGATAAACATTTTACATTATCCGTCCGAACGTAACACGCGCGTAGATAATAGATTCATGTTGTTGTGAGTTGTGAGGTTCCACCCGTGCTACGTACGACTGTTTATGAAGACTGACCAAACCCATGGCAACGATAATGGATAAGACGATCGAGAAAAAACACCAACAGGTGATGAAGAACCTGTTGGTGTTTTTTCGAATGGATTTTTGGCCGTAGATGGTCTTCATGGCTTTACCGGGCAAGTAGCCCTCAACCTAAAAAGGAGCCACGGAGCGGGCAGAGTGGGTCCCGAACTTCGGCTTAGGGCGTTGCAAGAGGGGCTAGGTAACATGGTATATGTTTGGGGAGATAAGCGACCCGTATGTGCCGGTAAGGACTGGTGGAACTTACAAAAATCAAAATCATTTTATCTATGGTTTACACGTACTTGGTTGACGTTAAATACAAATTTGTTTGATCTCTGTGAGCTATGTTATGACGATATACCAAAATGTAAAACCACAGCCCTAGAACCGTGCGTACGTAATGTGTGGGAAAAAACAACTTGCAAAATATGCATGTTTTGTCTTACCGATGTATACGTGTAATGAGGGATTTTAAAGTGTCAAGGCCATACACATTTTAGGCTCATTCTGTATAATTATTTCGTGTTGTACATAATTTGAATTAGAAAGGTACCAATCGTAATAACTGTGATCTAGCAATATTTTTGAGAATTTGCAGTATTAATAAGTAATATTATTCTCTATATAAACCCTTTTTAATTGTGTTTGTACGGATACTAAATAAAAATGATAGTCTTTTACACCCATCCTGAATGCCCATTGCGGTTTGTCTCAACTCTCCAAGACCTGTAGTATCATCATCATTATCATCATCAGCTCATTAAACGTCCCCACCGAGGGGCATGAGCCTACCCGTATAGGGTGCTTAGGCCTTAGTCGTCCACGCGGGCCCAGTGCGGATTGGACGACTTCACACACAACCTTTGAATTTCTTCGCAGGTGTGCATGAAGGTTTCCTCACGATGTTTTCTTCACCTTAAGAGCGTCGGATAACGTACATATAATTTCGAAAATTCGAAAACACATTGGTACGTGGCGGGATTTGAACCTCAGCCCTCCCGGTGGGAGGGCGACAGTCCACACCATTGAGCCACCGACGCTCTTAATATAGTATCAATAATAAAAAAATATTTAGTCTTTGTAAGCGGAGTTTGGCCTTTACAGCTTCACCGGACAAGTGGCAAGCGCGAATGGCTCTCAGCCCAAAAAAATATGCAACGAGCTTTTTTTTTCAAATAGTTTGGGACTCCAACCTCGCTCGGCTAGGGCGTTGCAAGGTGGCTAGATAACTTAGTGTAATATGTATAACGATTACCCGTAAAGGCTCGCAATACAAGTGCATAACATAAATTCATACGGCACAACACTATCATCGAGTTTGTATTTTGTAATTTTATTCAAACTTATGTTTCATCCAATTATTATTCTCCGTTAATGCCGCACTGCGCCCGACACCAGAGACAACAGATGTTAGGTCTCTTATACCCGGTAATATTACTAGCTACAATGCCTTCAACCTGAAACACAAAAGTGCATGACACTTCTGTTTCACGGGACGATATCTGGCACTGCGGTGGTACCTAAAATGGTACCACGGTGGTGCAATTAGTAAAACATTACAACTTATGTAAGGGGTTTTTAAATGCGATAACATCATTTGTCCGGACCGTTATGTGTTAGTCTGTAGACAGTATTGTTACCGTTTGTCTAAAAGATCAATAACTGTACCATTTTAGGGGGGAAAGTGGTCGATGAATTAGATTTGCAATCGATACTTCCATGGTTCTATTGTTGGGTTTTCATTTTTACATGACAGATGTCGTTAGTGAATCATAGTAAAGGCTTATTGTTGTTTTGTATTGTTGCCGATATTCTAGTTTAGTATGAGCATTCAAAGATAAAATGCAAAATGCATTTGTAAATTTGCTAATGGCCCATATCTACCTAGTGTCATTCTATTTTGATAAATAGGTACGTGTGGCTAATCCACTTCTTTCATCGTTTGTGTTTTCTTAGTTCGATAGCACATTGTATTTTTTTTATTTCGAAGTTTCCTCTTCAGCTATTCGCCATATTAAAAGACATATTCTTCTACTCAGTGGTACCAAATAAATTATAGCATTACATTCAGCAATTCGATAATTAATTATTATTTTAAAGACATAATACATATCAATGTTTTTCTTTCGATCTGATCAATGAAAATGAAGTGTTTTTCCAGTTTAGGTCCTTACAGAACATTTATGAATGTCAAATGAAGCTACCACTGATTCGGGAGGTAGTTTTCCACTGAGAAGAATCCAGCAACTCTTCGCAAAGTGTTTTACATGATTTACAGGGTTTGAAAATATTTAATTTTCACTTCAATATATTGGCCTCATATTTGGATGACGTACTTTAAGTCACGTGTAGGTTTTTATTTAAAAATATTGCCATGTTCTTGATTTTAACCTGTATACCGAATAAACTCAAGTATGTAACTTTAACAGAAACCTAACGTAATTAACAAAAAACGCAACTTTTCATATTTTTGTCAATTACGAAAACCCTTGTCAACACGCTTCCGAGCCGACAGTCTCCCGCGTCCCAAAACTGTAGCGAGCGTGAAGCACGCACGTTATATAACCATAATTATATCTCGTGGGAGCACCATTGTTGTAGTGATAAAATTATTAGGACACCGACTGTTGCAATCGGCTGCTAAAGTCGGTTAATCATTCAATTGGTGAGCTTAGTAATGTTGACGTTTTTTTAACCGACTTCAAATAAGGAGGTTCTCGTGGTTTTAGTGCTTTAATTTATTTTATTTAACGCGGTATAAGTCTGGGGACTGGTTTAAGGTTTTGGACGATGACAAGTATAATGAAAGAAAAATATAAAAAATACAGTTTAAATCATTATCATTTACTCATTATATGCTGCCTACCCGTAAAGGGTATAGGCCTTAGTCGTCCACGCGGGCCCAGTGCGGATTGGTCGCCTTCACGCACAACCTGTGATTCTTTTCATAGGCGAGCGCAGGTTTTCTCACGATGTTTTCCTTCACCGTTAAAGCTTCGGATCAATGCACATAATATGTTTATTATAATATCGAAAACTTTACCTAAAGGAGTTCTTTTAATTATTTTATTTTATTTTTTAAATTTTAAACTAAATAAAACACTTTATAGTGTTTTTATATTGTTAGTTTGTAAGGTTTCTAGGTTACAACACATGACATAATACTATTGCCTATCGAAAAAACATTGGTACATGGCGGGATTTGAACCAGCATAGGAATCGGAAAGCAACTGTCCACTCCAATGAGCCGCTGACGCTCAGTTCATATACTCATATCATAGTAGTGCGAAAAACAGATTTGATTGACGCTGACTTTCTGCTACTAGGTGTCATTAATTATAGTACCTACTGGTGACATTTGTTTATTCACGCTTCCTTGAGGCACTGCAACTATTCGGTATTCACAATAACAAACATTCCCTTTTCAAAAGGATTGGAGGAAATCCCCACTGAAACGTCCTTGCTCCAACTACCGGTGTCGACCTTGGCATTCGGACCGGACCGCTATCGGAAACCGGTCCGAGATTACTTTAGTTGACAGCATTTATAGTACATTGATCTCGTGAGAGATTTGTGCATGCAATACAATGTTACATGGTAGTGAGAGGTAGGTTTATATTTATCGAAGCATTTTCCTGATGACAATGTGTGATACAGTTTATTTTGATTGCTATGTCATTATTTTGTGCCAGAATCATCATCATTAGCTCATTAAACGTCCCCACCGAGGGGCACGAGCCAACCCGTATAGGGTGATTAGGTCTTAGTCGTCCACGCAGGCCCAGTGCGGATTGGACGAATTCACACACAACCTTTGAATCTCTTCGCAGGCGTGCGCAGGTTTCACGATGTTTTTCTTCACCGTAAGAGCGTTGGATAAACTTACTTTTAATTTAGAGAATTCGAAAAGTCATTGATACGTGGCGGTATTTGAATCTGCACCCTCCAGATCTGAAGGCAACAGTCCACACCAATGAGCCACCGACGCTCTCATGTATTTATTTATTTTCTGTCATGGGTGACCCCAACACTGCAGAATATTAGGAAAAGTATGTTCATCATAAAGCTGTAACATGTTATAACACACAGGCGTCTGTAGCATATATACTGCTCTAACACCATTATGACTTACTAATTACGCGTAAATTATATGGTAATAACGTTTCTGCCGTCGTTAACGCTCTTAGATTTATTATTTCCTATATTGGATTTTTGGTTTGTAATGATAAGTGTAATTTTTGTGTCTGTCAATAAATATTTTTTCTTTCTTTCTTTCTATATCTTCACGTATGGGACAGGTCTAATCATTACGATCTCTATGGTCTAAAATGCGGTCAATTATTTGCGATGACTTGCATCTTGACTATTATATAGATGTTATTTGTTTTTCTTACAGCAGTGATCCAGTTCAAGTCTTGGTATGATATAATTTGAAAAGAACGGTTTTTTGTTGACAAATTAATGCCTATTTAAATCGAAGCATGATGACATTGTGTCGATAGTCACAGTCTTTATACACTTAGATGACTTAATTTATGAATGAATTGTAAGGAAAGAGCGGTGGCTCAATGAACTGTCGCCTTCCTACCAGGAGGGCTTTCAAATTTTCAAAAATGTGTTTTCAAATTTTCAAAAATATATGTACGTTATCCGACGCTCTTACGGTGAAGGAAAACATCGTGAGGAAACCTTCATGCACGCCTGCGAAGAGATTCGAAGGTTGTGTGTGATGTCGTCCAATCCGCACTGGGCCCGCGTGGACGACTAAGGCCTATACGGGCCTATACTGGTAGGCTCGTGCCTCTCGGTGGGACGTTTAATGAGCTGATGATGATGAAGGAAAACAATTGGAAGAGAAGAGTTGCATATTCAACTAATTGTGAACAGTTTAGTTTACCCGCGGTTTAGATAACTATCTTTTTAAAATATAATCTCAAAATTATATTCAATCAAACACCTGCACAATAAGGTCAATTTTAAAACTAATATTTAGGTTATCTATGAAGAATACATAATAGTAAGGGTGAGACTAAAAGTAAGGCATATGCTGACGCAGCTTGCGTTTTCAAAAGAAACAATTTGGTAATACATGAGTTTTATAACTTTTAAGCATCGTTTTTGGAGCGTACATAATGAAAACTCTCAAAAATGTATTTTTTTTATATATTTTTAATTACTATTTCGCTCATATTGGGCTTCCTATATATATGATTTGCTATTTCAATCATACCTCGATTAAAAAGAAAACCTATCGCTGACATTGTTCAGCCAAACAAACGTTAAATCTTTAAAATATTAAGTATCTTAGATTCCTTTGCCTTATTGTGACACATAGCATTAAAAAAAGCTGCACTACATCTCAATAAATAATTAATGTATACGTAAATATCTCGCTCCGTGGACATGGGAAGGTGGCCTTTGAAACGCAACATCTGCACAGACCTATCGTATCTCATTCACTAAACTACTCGTCACGACCGATAGCAACAAAAAATGTATTAAATGAATTTATTACCTTAGATATTAGTATATTTATATTATCTGTGCTTAGATATATATTTTCAGAATGCAATTGTGATAGTCACTTGGCTTCACAAATATATTCCATGGCCACTCTTTATTACATTTTGCATACTGTAAATATACGAAAAGTCTTTTTAGGGAGATATTTCTACAACGCAGCCTATAATATGCATTGATGATCGAATACCTTCCATAATATTATCAGATAATGACCGTCATTAAAAAATTTACAAATACGAACGTTATTTTTGTAAAAATATTATTTTTATAACTTTTAGCTATGCAAGAGTGTTGTCTCCGGACACAGACAATTTCTTCTTAAAAGGTGAATACGATAAGTTTTCTGGAATTGTAAAAAGTTTTATTATTTCGTCTGATCGATCCCTAGCTGTAAATAGTCACCTTTCCCATGTCATTGGTCCATCTGTGCGTCTGATTACCTTAATATTGAACTTTGATGTTTAAATAGATACATTGATATTTTTTATAGACACTCCGGCTTTAAGCATAATAAGTTGGTTATTGGGCACGTAATCAGTTTTTAATGTAAAATAATATAATACCGAAACAAAATGGTCAGTTTTTGAACATCAAATCCATGACATAATAACACCGAAACTTAATATAACAACACCGAAAGCTTAATAAAGTTGTAAAGAGTTTTTATGCAGTATATGAAACTTTCATTTACGTAAAACTTTTGTGAATTGAAAGCAACGTGCACTTTATTTATGACTATATCACAAATGAAGTTGCGTCACATTTATGTAATTATATTATCCATAAATAACTAACAACTATCATTACAAGCTACATTCATATGTCATTTGAGTACATATACGAGTACTTTACTCGGAAGGAAAGTGCAATGGATATTTTATGCAAATTAAATCAATGTACACATGTAAATATATAATGTTCCAATCATAAATTTCGTTAGAATAATGTTCGTTCATTGTTCAAATATTCTTGATTTGCTGTCGGAGTGCGCAATGATAAATAAAACAAAACTGCGGTAGATAATTCATAGAAGAAACAACACAATATTATATATGTTTATATAAGAAATGGGATGAATGGCTTTAACATTATATTTCCATTAGTAAATCTAGAGATTATGATTACATCATGTGAATGTTATTACGTTTTTCAATTTGTAATCGTCTCGATAGATTAGTCAGACTATGCGTGATTATATCTAGATTATGGATTTTGTTTTGCTATGGTGGATATATCTGACAGAAAATGTATTTATTTTCAACATTCGTATTAGAGCTTGGAAGACCCACAGGTTTCTAACAATAAAAGAGTTTACATTTAAAACATTTAGCCAAATACAGCTTTAATTTATCTCATAGAAAATTCTAACCACAAGTGTCAAATATAACGTTTTGAATTGTTGTAAAACAGCCAAATGTGATGAAATGTAATTCTTGAAAAGTTTTCACATTCATAAAGGTATGGTACCTTAAATACTTTTTAAAAAAACTTGGTTCACCATATTTGCTATCGGTACAGGCCAAAAATCTCAGTACCGATAAACGGCCTTGAACTTTTATATTGAGGCTCGAATTGAGAACACATGAGAACTGTTTCGCTAACAAAAGGCTATCACACACGTGGGTAGGTTCTTAATTAGTTTGAGCAAGGGCAATGCAAGTTTTTGGGTTTACATATTTATCATTTCTTTTGTATACTTCTCATTTCAATTTCTGTTGTTTAAAAAAGCTAGAGGGTGAGGGAAAGTGGATCAACGAATGGAAAGTGCTTCCTTCCGGGTAACTGATGGGCTAAGTAAGTGGTAAACTCGACTGAGTCGTCTAGGTCTACTACTGCAGAGTAAGATATCGTCCCGTGGAAGGGGGAGTGTAATGCACTTTTGTGTTTCGGGATGAGGCCACTGTACCTAGTGATATTACCGGGTATAAGAGACCTTACATCTGCTGTCTTGGGTGACGGGCGCAGTGCGGCATTGGTGGAGGATAATAACTGTCTGTCAGTTGTTGGTCTCCTTCAATGGCGCTCTGTCATGGTCATGCGTATCACTTACCATCAGGTGAGCGTCCTGACCATCCTGTACACATAACATAAACAAAGTAAGTGATTACTGAAGCCATAAGTTACATGGAGAGGTCACTAACCCATTGATTACCAAGATTTATATGTTATTGTGACATGACAATGTAACGACAAACATAAATATTTGATAAACATCATCATCATTACAGCTTAATCCGTCCAATGCTGAAAGAAGTTTTACCCGCTACCTTAATAAGGTCATCACTCCATCGGGCTTAGGGTTGGACTACGCTTCTATTTGTAAATACTGCTATCAAAATGTCAAACTAGCAATTTTTATTTGGTTTCGCATTACGAATCCGTTTAATTAAAAATAACCTTGTCGAACGGGTCGTATGTTTTATCCTTGTTAACGATTGATTGAAGTTTTAAAAGTCACGTCTCAATAAAATATATTGTCACCAATTCTATTGAACTTTAAATTTACTCATGTAGCAGTGCACCGAGCCAAGTTTTTTATTTAATATTTTTGACCTCTATATTTTGTTGAACTATAAAATCTTATAATAAAAAGTCCTACCCTGTGCTCAAAATAAAGAACGAGAAGTATAATTTGATGCTCCGTGAGTTGTTATGGTTGAGGTGTCGAATACTACACCCGAGGTTCCGGGTTCGATCCCCGGCAGTAATCATTTGTGTGCGTGAACATGTGTGTTTGTATTGGTCTGGGTGATTCTATGTGTAGTATGGATGTTTTTTTTATATATGCACGAATAAACATTCGTTGTTTAGTATCAATAATTATCATCAACAGCTTATTATAATTTCCTACTGATATTATAGGCGAATTGGCCGACTTCACGCTCAATCTTTGAATCTCTTCGCAGGAGTGCGCAGGTTTCCTCACTATGTTTTCCTTCAGCATAAGATCGTCGGATAAACGAACATAAAAATTTTAAAATACATTGGTACGTGGGGGCATTTGAACCAGCACCCTTCAGATTGGAAGGCAGCAGTCCACACCATTGAGCACCGAGGCTCTTATACCAGTGCATGTGTATAATTATGTGTGTAGTAGCATACCAATATGTGGTAGTGGTAACATCTCCTCTTATTGGCTGTTCGCCAGAAGCTTGGATCAGAGATCGGTACGTTCTAACTTGCGCATGTAAGAATAAAGAAATGATTATTGAACTTGGCTCACTTTGTCACATATGTTGCATTTTACCGTTATTTGACTTTTAGATTGGCTGCGTAATGCAAAAACTGGTTGGTATTAAACCTAATGTGTCTAGTTGGTAATTATGCAATAGCCTCCCTTGGGCTAAGAGTTAACA
This sequence comes from Leucinodes orbonalis, assembly GCA_019425675.1. NCBI lineage: Eukaryota > Metazoa > Arthropoda > Insecta > Lepidoptera > Crambidae > Leucinodes > Leucinodes orbonalis. The sequence continues at coordinate 18,805 of PQWD01000765.1, forward strand.
GCTTGAGGAAGGCACCGTACTTTCATTGCATTAAGTTATTAGAATAATAAGTAAAAGCAAATCTTATATAAATAAGATGTCGTGTAAGCTGTCAACTGCCGCAGAATTTTGTCTTAGATAGTGTGAATTGTTGGCGGTAATGCTATGGTTTGCATTTAGTTAATTTTTCTTTGTTTCAAAAGAGGTAAAGGAAACTAATTCACAGTATCACCAATCCGTTCGTCAAGCCTAGAGATGGCAAACTGCTTTACTATCAGTGAGTAGGCGAACTTAGAGCTTTATCATGTCACTCAACCTAGTGGTAGATTGTCACGGACTGTTGTCTGATGATTGGTTTATGATCAAGAGGGATTGATGTATTCCAACTTTGGGGTCCTAGTGCTTTGAGGCTTTTCAAAGAAATTTCCAAAAGGTTAGTCGCCGTCACAGGTGACCTAGCAGCTACCTTGGATAAAGAATCAGTCTGGCAATCCAAAGGGGTAACGCTGCCAGTATTTTCGGAACCCTGCCGAAAGGGACTTCTTTTAATTATATTTTTTAGTTTTAATTACTTATTTTTAAGTGTTTAGGGTGTAATATATTTTAGTTAAAGTGTTATTTATTCCAACTAAATACATTTTCGGATTTTATGACTTCAATAAAACCTTTTTTATATTTTAATTTATTTTTTAAAATAATTAATTCGTGAAATTGATTTGTTTTAGGTTTTCTCGGCCCGTAATTAAAATTAATCAATTGGATTCGTAATCGTAGTACGTTTCCACGCTAACGAAGGGTTTATTTTAAGTCTTTGAGTTTACCTTAAAAAAAATCATTATACAGTCACTTTAAATAATAATCAGTCCACCCTATAGACAGCTTGCTTGATAACAGTATTTAAGACACTACTACGTAAAGACATTTAATGAATTAACAAGACGAAATGTCGAATAGATATTCAAACCAGATAATCAAATGATCTCAGACATAAGTTCCTAGGTTTCAGTTGCGCAAGTGACTGTGGCGTCATTAATTGTGGTTATTTATATAAGACATGGGCATTCGCACAATGAGAGCATGAGAGCAATGGGAAATGGAGAGGTGGCGAGCGGATCTCTATGCTAATGGTCGAATGTAACTTGGACATATGAAGACATCGCTTCTTGAATGACTTGTGACATTTGTGTGGATGATTTTTTAAAATTGATTTATCTAAATTAGTTCTCATTATGACACGAAGTTTTCCAACCCGTTTGGATAAGTGATAAATAGAAGGGATTTTTTTCTAACTTATCTTTTCTGTTCACCAACAACTAATGGACTTGACTACTTTACTAGGTAATCGAAGAGCGCAAAGAGCCTTAAGCTTAAAATAAGTTATGCGATGAATCGGTGGCTCACTGGTTGTAACTTTTGCCTTCCGATCTGGAGGTGCAGGTTCAAATCCCGCCACATTACTATGTATCCAAATAACCGAAATTAATAAGCCTATATTGTACACCGTTTATGGGTACGCACGTGCCCCTCGGTGTGGACGGGTATGAGCTTAGTGACCTGATGATTTGTACTTATGTGTCATTTATGCAACGAGCCTCATTGTGTTGTTTAAGTGTTAAATATTTACACAATGTAGTCCACTGTGGCACTCAAAGCTTGGCTTTTAAGTATTACGGGGATTGAAGGAGAGCAGCCCGGTACAACGGTATTTATATTTAACAAGATGCAATACGATAAACAAGTAATATTTGACCATTGGTAAGACTCTTTTATGGATTTTTTGTCAAATGAAAATAACATTAATTTATTACGTGTTACTAATAGCATAATTTAAAAGAAATTAAAGTTGTTTTAATTAAAAAATATGAGATGACATTATCAATTTATTCGATTTGAATACTATAATATTATTTAGTAAAAAATATACGTAAATCACCAATAAAATTTAACAGAATATGTTTTTTTATAAAGAAGTAAGCTTGAATAGAAATATTTAAAATGTTTAACAATCTTACCGTTCTGTTGATCGGGTACGACGCACAACTTCTTTCTTAAAACGAAACTTTTCGATCTGAAACAACAAGCATTAAACAATAAATAACAGTAAATCATGTATACAACTTTGAAAAAAACAATGGAACCTATATCAATATTATAATATGGGTCATTTAGTATCATCTAAGATTCATCATCAGCTCATTAAACGTGGGGCAAGAGCCTACCCGTATAGGGTGATTAGGCCTTAGTCGTCCACGCGGGCCCATTGCGTATTGGACGACTTCACACACAACCTTCGAATCTCTTCGCAGGCGTACATGAAGGTTTCCTCACGATGTTTTCCTTCACCGTAAGAGCGTCGGATAAAGTACATATATTTCCGAAAATTCGAAAATACATTGGTACGTGTCGGGACTTGAACCTCAGCCCTCCCGGTAGGAAGGCGACAGTCCACACCACTGAGCCACCGACGTCACACCACTAAGCCACCGAAAGATTGAATGTTTTTAAAGAAAAAGTATAATAAATTAAGAGTACAATTTTTTATATTGGACCGACGACATGCGAAAGGTCGCTGGCGGAGGCTGGATGAGAAAAGCGGAGGACCGGGATATCTGGCGCAAAATGGGGGAGACCTATGTCCAGCTGTGGCCTGCAGTCGGTTGAATAGATAGACAAATATTTAGTTCGAATAAAGAGTACTAATATATTCAAATATTTTTACATTAATTTGTTACATAACTGGAAAGCCGGCTGTATGGAATAACAGAAAAACTTTGTCGCTTTTTATTTAAAGTCAATATTTTGTTAATTACTGGCTACACGAGACTGAATATCCAGTATATTACAAAACTCGTACTGTGTCTGGTACGATTAGTTAATTTTTTTCATGTCAACCGTACCTACCACCTGTAACGGGTACAGCTTGTATTTTTTTACACCATCTGTGACCCGAAACACCCATTCCGATGAATGAGGTTGTTGGAAACTTTGTCACCTTGGTTCAAATTGAGGCAAAAAAGCTAGGAATAATTCATCCATTCTTTTTGATTTTGCACGTACCTTTTAGGTTACCAGACGAAACACAAGTATCTATTTAGGTTAGTAGAACTATCTAGTTTGGTTTTGCAATGCCGCCCAGTAGTTGATCTTTGCTACAATTTTGTAACACACCAATTCGTCGATGTGGGAACATTTTTGGTGAAGAAATGTTCCTGAGATTTTAAACGGTTAGTTTTACTTGTGTTTTCTATTGGAGAACTAGAAACCGACATAGCTCATAGGGTTATTAAGTTGAAGTGGCAGTAGCCGATGCCGATGGGTTGTTGAGGTTTTCGAGTGGCGTTTTGTAATGGAGTGAAGGCCGTAACCATAATAATGATCTGGTTAAGGTTGCGAGTAGCCGTTGGATGTCGACTGCTAGGGGTCGATTCGCGTGGAAGGCATTAGAGGACGCCTTCGTTAGGCATTAGGTAAGTAATGATGATGGTGCAGTTACAAAGAGACACATTCGTCTTCTCTCGTTTTAACCTTCCGTTTGCTTTGCTTCTGGCACACATCTTAAGCTTTTTTATTATATATCAATTTCTTGTTAATGCACCCATAATACAGGCTACTTGAATTGGGAATAGATGGCGCTGTGTAAATATTTTGAGATATTTTCGACATTTCCGGTGTTTGCTTTTGCTTGTTTCGCTTCCAGCATACGTCTCTAGCTAATACCACATTGCACGCGTGTTAGTACTAAAGTTTAAATAGAAAAACAGTACAACTTTATTAATAACTCCCGGTTTGTGTCTTAACCATAATTATGATATAATTGCTGTGACTCGCTAAAACATGGTCAGTTTAAGACTATGTTAGGCAATTCAGATGTACGTGTAACAGAATGGATGCAATGTTGTCAACTGCGCTTAATTGCTTCAGATTGCGTAATAAACATAATTTGTTAGAATCAGCGGTTTTTCAGAAATGAAAAAGATGTTCTATGATGTATGCAATTATTATAAGGCTCGGTATTAGATAGTGTGGGGTTCTTGAAGTGACAAAATATTTTATTTATTAGGACAACCAACAAGATAAACACTGGTACAATCAACGAGCAATTAACAAACATAAACTTAAAGCTAAGTGTCACCTTACTTAAAGGATGCCACGGCATGCAATGTGCACGAATTTCAAATATATATAAATGTAAAAAAATGGATCGAAGTACCTCACTTGTTTATCAATAAGGATGAAGCCTAAGTTAATAGACTAACTGAGCTATTGTTACCGATGTGTCGAAAGGTCATATTTGCATATATGTTCTATGACATGACCATTTTCAATCAAAATCAAAGGCACCCGAGAGAGAGGCAGAGATATCAAAAGGTGACTCAAAGGTAAAACAGCCCTGACGGGCTGTTTTCTGTCCACTGTTGCAGACAGACTACAGTGAAGAGGTATGCCCTAATCTACGCCCTTGGTACGCAAGTTGAAGATAGTACTTCTTAAAGGATATGCTGAAGGGATAATGTTGCTTTCTATTCCCTGCTGTACTTTAGCCGCCTCGCCTTGATGATGCCGTAAATCCGAGGGAACATGAGGTTATTAAGGTGCCATTTCTTTAAGAATTGCTTACTCTATCTTTGAATATTGTTGTGAATTTAAAAGACTCTGAAAAATGTGTACTGATATTTTTGTATATTGTATCGTGACTAAATAACAAATTCGGTCTAGTTTTTCAACGAATTCGACTTATTAAGTTCTAATAAATGGAATAAATACTTGATCTCTCCTTGAGTATCGACGCTCCCATGTTCCGAACTAATATTTTTCTCTCTATCTTTAAAATTGATCAACGTATTACCAAAGCGATGTCAAAATATATTGCTGGATGTCACAAATCATCGGTACCTTTTAACATTTCTTTCGAGTCACCGCCCATTGTTTTATCGATTGACCTTTGACAATCTCCTTTTATTGTTTGCGAAATATATTAATGTCACTTATTTTTGTAACACACTAACGATAGATAGCGCCCACGTCTACCTTATAATAACTAGATAAAAGAAATGGCTACGTCAGTTTTCAATACTATCTGATCCCGGCGAACTTTATTCCTCCTATAAAGTAGTGAATAGGCAAGTTTTTAAATATATTTTTATGTCACGACCGCTTACTCGTTTACCGTTCTATGTTATAAAAATAAAGAATATAATACCATCTGTTGTCACCAAACGGCATACAAAATAAACACATCATCGCAATGTGGTCTAACTACGGTAACAACTGCACTCGGAGATTGCACTAGCAAGTCGTTTACTGCAAATATGGTTTTATTAAAGGTAGGCACTTAGGTTTAATTTGATTGCCTTTTGTTGTTTACTGACTGATGTTACGCAGAAGCATTTTGTTTCCTATATTATTAGGTAATCAGGTAAATATCTATCCATACGTCTATATGCTTTATTAACCAAGAAGCTTCGGTAGTTGCCAGGTTTTGGAGAATAATTTCTTTGGCAATTGTCGTTGCTAGCAATATCACTTACCATTAGGAGAAGGAAATGGAAGTCGCCCGAGACGAGGCAAAGTCGGACGGTGTAAGCCGAAGTGCCTCTCCACACTATCGTATCAGTCTTAACTCGGGCAACTTCGCGAGTAGTGTAGAGGACGTGTTGGATAATTAGATTAAGAAGGATCAGTTCATGTCCTTCAATCCTAGTACATGTAATATTGTCATAAGCACAAGTGTGAGGGAGAAAGCGTCGCGTGCGGTCACGCTGCGCACGCGCATGCGCCACCGCGAAAGTGATCACTCAGATTATTTTGTAATCCTAGTAATGATGAGTATTTGATTTGTTGCAATCGTGGGCGGGGTTTATTGCACTTTATTCATTTGAGGCATGATCTAAATTTGTGCAAAAGAAAAAGTAGTAGTAAACTTTGTTTTGGTGGCTCTGCTATACTGATTTAATAACCGATATTTTTATGTATTTACACGAATATAATTAATCAAGGTGAAAATTGAAGCGGAAGATTCTTACTATGTCTCTATTATATAAATTGTAATTTTTATGAAGTTATACGATAAATTTTGTGATTTCTCAATGTGGCTTTTTAACATTTCAACCACTTGATCATCTTTAACCAAACAGGCTTGGACTACGGAAACAGAGTACAAAATAGAGTTCCTATGTCTTCAGTAAAACGATGACTTGCGCCAGCCAGAACTATAGTCTCAGGTACGTATTCTAGAACGAGCCTCAAGCGTTGATCTTCACATAAGTTGAATGAAAAAGGGATATCGCTCTATACGATACATAGCACCATCTCTTTCTAACTCAATTTAAGTAAAGATCAACGTTGTAGACTACGTTCTAGAATACGGGCCTTAATTTGTGACCCTTCAATGCTATATATGATCACAATATAAGTATTAAGTACTTAAATACGAAACAATGCAAAGGACACCAGCAATGATGCGCCTGACCATCTCAGTGTTACAGTTTCGAAAGTACGCCGGCCATGACTTTTGTAAACGAGACGCCGCCAAGTACGGAGTACCCTCCGGCCATTTTGGATCGTAATACCTACATATAGGGGATAATCCTGTACCAAATGCTAGTTTAGACCTTATTGAAAAGGAACAAGGTATTTATCTCGTTTCAGGTGTGTGCATAGTATTAGTGACCTGTTATTTATGGCATATGTATGAACTTATTTTGCTTAAATTATCGTGTTGGGATTAAGTGTTATTATTAAATGTCGTCAAAATTGAGGTTGAAAATAAGTCCTTTTTTGAAAATTGTGTTTGTTTTATAAGTGAAAATTTATTTATTTTGTAATAATATTTCGATTCATAAATAAATAGTATATGAACTATAAAATGCAGCGTGACTTTAATATTGCAGTACAATACAATCGTGACACATAAGTCGATTTAGTTTCGATAATTGTAAACAACTTTGATTGTTTCGTCAAAGTAACATAAAAGCTTCCTTCTTTTTAATTCAGCTATAAATAATAGAGAAGCATTTCATCATCAAAGTGCAACGTAAAGTGCTACCGAGTTCGTCTAAGCCATGACCTTCGACAACGCACGCTTTATTGATACAGATTAAATTAGTTTCTAGGTCATGCTTGTTCAAATGACGCACCGATCGAGCCGTGGGAAAAAAGTGCCGAATCAAAACAAAATTGATGTCAATGTGTGACTTTCTGTTTGAATATACTTACTAGGTGGTAGACCCGATACTGAGTCGTCTAGGAAGGTACCACCGCAGTGCCAGATATCGTCCCGTGAAGCAGGTGTGCTATGCAGTTTTGTGTTTCGGGGCGAGGGCACTGTAGCTAGTGAAATTACCGGGTATAAGAGACCTAACATCTGTTGTCTCGGGTGTCAGGCGCAGTGCGACATCGATGGAGGACAATACTACTGTCTATCAGTTGAGGGTCTCCTTCAATGCTGCTCTGTCATGGTTAAGCGTATCACTAACCATCAGGTGTGCGCCCTCACCGTCCTGTACACTTGTAACGTAAAAATAAGTATTATAACTACCAACAAACTGCATGTGCAGTTGGCATATTAAAATCGTACAATATTTTCATAAGTCAAATAATGTTTTTCATAACTACTTGTAAAGAAATTAGAATTAATAACCATAAAAAAGTACTTTGAGTAGATCGTTCCTAAGCAATCCTGCTTCTCCCTCTCTTTAATCTAAACAATTGATGTTCATAGGTCTGCTGGACATAGGTCTCCCCTACTATGCGTCATACAATTAATAAATCGGCAAGCATGCATAAAGATTGTTTATTTATTTAAATACCTATATCCACAAGATTTCTGTTAGCTTATAAATATTTTCCTTCTGACCTGTCATTAATGGATGAGAAAGGTACGACATACGATACGTGCTAAGGTAATTAAACAGAAGAAAAAACATTTGTTTGACCACAAAAACAATACAATATAACGAAAAATAAACAATGTGACGAAAACGTAAAAGAGGAAAGTATAGAGAAATAACAACAGACAAACGAAAATAAAACGTTACTTGTGGTCAAATGGGTCATGTCTCAGCTTATAATTGTGATAAGATAATAATTATCGTAAATACTTTAAAATTATATACATCATATAATAAATGTACACACTTATCAATGATATATTTAAAGCAATTAAATTGTATAATGGCAATAAGAAGAACTTCCTCCGACCTCTATGCGATGGGATGGTAATTAATAAAGATTATGCAAACGGTGGATCACGACTCACGACCGGCTAAGCGATGCAGTGAAAACAGATTTGACCCTGATGTATGTAATAAGTAGTATATACACTTCCGATGTGTCGTTGATAACCTTTCTGTTGATTAGTTAACAACGTATTTAATACATAACGTAATTAAGAGAGCGACGGTGGCTCAATGTTGGACTGTTGCCTTCCTACCGGGAGGCGGAGTTCAAATCGTATGAATTTATTTTCGATTTTTCGAAATTATATGAAGATATCGTGAGGAAACCTGCGCACCGTTGCGAAAAGATTCAAAGGTTGTGCGTGAAGTGGGCAAATCCGCACTGGGCCCGCGTGGACGACTAAGGTTTGAACACCCTTTACGGGTAGGCTGTGCCCCTCGGTGGGGACGTTTAACGAGCTGATGATGATGAAACTGATTGTAAATGGCCGTTGCAAAATAACAGTGAAACCCTAAATAGGATATATATCGTACATATTTTCATTAGTTTTAAAACGTATGCGTACGTAATAAGGTTCAAAATGTTGTAAGGTCTATAAATTAAGTATTTAATAATCCCTTAATGTGATTGATGATCAGGGTGTTGTTAATTTGTTTGAGAATTTGTAACTTTTCTCAGTTATTTCTCTCTCTCTCTTTTCGTGGTCCCAAGCAGGATGAATAAATGAGTTTGTATAAAAAGGTTGACGGATATTAATGAAGTTAGAGAAGTTTATCTGGACTGCACAAAGTGGTGCCCTATCATGTCTCACCTTTTGGGATCAAGGCGTGAGCTTTATTTTTTAGTATCAAACACAGGTACACTAAAGGAGTCGATGATATACTGGATGAAATAGGGGGGAAATTAAGGGATTTTACATCAGGTTAAGTACATTGGTCCAAGAACAGTTGATTTTTACAAACTTTTTTTACACAATAAGTCAACCCATTAATTGTCACTGGGTTACACATTTTTACCTTCAGTATTCCAGACACATTAGAACATTAAATTGTTTCTGTTGGATATCCGTCAGCGGCGGTCAAAGGGTTGGTTTCTAAATAAATTTATCATTAAATCAAATTTAGGTAATCATGTAAGTAGTGGTAAATTCGAGCCACGACTATCCCAATACTCATCAAGTCAGCGTTACTATGAACCTTTAAGTCAGTCTTTATATACATTTACGACAAACACAAAAAATCCTACCGCAAATCAAAGTAAATCACAGTTCAAAGTAAAAAACATCGTTTTCGTGAGCTTATCTAATTTCACAGCCATGTCATAATATTGAAAACAACAATTGTTTTTTGACAATGTACGCGTAATCCAAACGCATGGAGCTTTCCTTAATTGTGTCTAAGTACACACGCATTACAACACACATTCGTAAAAATGTGTCTCACCATCGCAATTTGATGGAACGAAAGCTTCAGGGCACGGTAAAGGTCAAAGAAAATTGCCACGCCAACACACGCTGAACTGATCTCTGCACAAGTAATAATAGGGTATATTTTTGTTATATACGCTAATTATTTTCGTAATTAAAGAAACTACACTAGACTAGTAATTGATTGTGACGTAACATCGTCTCGTCAAAATGATGAATGTGCGAAGGTTACGTTTTACAATGGCATTATATTATTTACAGTTACATTTCGGTGGGTTTCATAATTTTGCGGTATAATTGTGTGATGGAAATTGAATTGTGCGCGTGTATTAAAGTATTTTTAACCCGAGTTTTTTATGTATGATACTTTTTCGTACAAGACTAGTTTTCAAGGAAAACTAATCTATATAAATAAATTAATACGATGACTTAAGTATGTGATATGACCTCAACTCCACCGAAATAGCCCAAATTTTATGTGAAAACTTATGGTTAGTATTAGTCCTACTTTATATATAGTTTTTTTTAATTATATATTACTATCTGCTGCAATACATTGTAATTGTGGCATGCTGTGTACAGTATTTGTAAATTGCTGTCTAGACGATTAACAAAAACGTTTTTAAATTCTTGTTTGTTTCTGACAAGTCTGTGTAACGTAACGTAAAGTAATCTGTCTGTGTAACGTCGATAAATAAATAATTAAAAACACAGCTGATATTTTGCAGTAACTCACAATAATCTAAGGATTTGAAAACACTCACTTACTTACGTATCAGTAGGTCGTCAGTTTCTTATAGATTATTTGACAGAAAATCACGAGGTGTTTGATTGCCTGTCAAACACCTCGTGATCTTTTGATTTCTTGATGCACTCTTTGACTATGTATTATGTTTTATGTATCTGTAAGTGTTGTCAAGTGTTGGTAGACCTAATAAAAAAATAAATAAAAATCTAAGCGAGGAAAACCGCTTAATGATTGATCGGACAGTGTTTTTTCATTTAATTGGTTTTAAACTCAATTGTGAGTTATTAAGGTTCAAATTATGGTTAGAATATACAACCTTTTCCTGATGGGGAAAGGGTCGCCAGTTACATAAAGAGTGAGTCCGTAAATTGAACATTGCGTGCTCATCATGTCAAGCATAATCTGACTAAAAATTGGAATTAGAACCAATTTCTTAATTAAGGAATCTTTCTAATGACATAACACATGATTGCAACCAAAACACAATTTTTAACACGTAATCATGATAGAAACATGATAAGTCAGTTTCCTGAAAAGCGTGTGCCGAAATCTGTAAGCGTTAACCATCTGTGTTTAGAAATAGAGTTCAAATTTGCAATGTTCGCAAGTTCGCTAATCGATTTTAAATAACTCCATTCGCCGGTTGGCGGTCCATATGTCGCAACTAGCTACTCGCTCCACGAGTGAACTGTGACCGGTAAACTCGATGCGTGCTTGTAATTCTATTTGGGCAACGCTAATTATTTGTTATTAATAATGACATGTAACGATGATAGGCCTAAAATCTACAGGATTGTTTGAAGCCCACGAGGATAGATGGATAAAAAATAATTGACCTTGCAAACGACCTTCGCCTGATTGGATTCGACCCATGAAACACAACCCACTAATAGTAAAATTAAATAGTAGATCTCTCTCCCTCTCTCTTCAATCTATCGCAGTCCAATGCTGGACATAGGTCCCCCATTTTGCGCCAGACATCCCGGTCCTCCGCAATTGTAGATACATTTTGTAAATTCTCAAATAATACTTATAAATTAGGTATTACTGAATTTGATTTGCAAGTCGTAATATTCACGACAGAATATGACAGGACCTTTTTTTTGAAATTTAAGACCACATTCTTTGTTACTATATTCTGGCAAATAAAGAAGGTATTATTATCATGTTGAGTAACGGTTGAGATGTCAGCACACGACAATGGTTCCTGGTTCTATCCTCGCATAGTACCAATTTGTGGGTAAACATGTCTGTTTGTATAACACTCCTTCTATTGTACATTTTAACAATCTGCATATAATGTTTATTTTTTGTACCGCACCGTGTAAAAGTTGGTATATCATTATTATAGTTACAGATCAATCCGTAATATCTGTTACGATGACCACTACGTAATGACTTACAAACATAATGATTACATTTGTTATTTGATTTATAAAACTAATTCATGTGAATAAGCCTGAAATGTAATATGGGTTGATTTTTGGAAATAAATAAATATTATTATTATTATTAATGAATTCTATGAAGAATGATCCCTAAAAATCTGCACGCATGGGCTACCTGCCAACTTCGCCAGATTATCGTTTCATGGTTGGAGGGCGAACTATGCTTGTTTTACGATTTCGAGGACGTCAACCAAGAACCTTTACGCTCATCTACTATCTGTTCCATAATAACCCTTATTTTTGTATAAGACGCAAGTCAAATATAAATTTGTTTGCAAATAACGGCTTTTTATCAATTATTAACGCTTGCCTTGCAAAGGTGGCGGCGATCTAAAGGTTGATAAAGAAAATATTAACATCAAGCCTTTAGATTAGCATAACCTTTCGCCACTAATTCTATAGCAAATGATGGTGCATTATGCCATATGTTATACACGGGATTTCCATTTAAACATAAATTGTCTAATATTATTGAAGAGTTGATTTCATAAACATATCGTTAAAGCGTATTGTAAAGGATTCGACACGCGCCACGCCGCTAATGTGTTGCGAGAGCGCGTGTGGAAGCAGTAAGGATAAATAAATATCCACTGACATTCACACAGCGCCATCAAGCCCCAAGTTAAGCGTGAAGCCTGTATTATGGGTACTAAACAACGAATAAACATGCTTTTTTTTTAAATACATACATATTATACATAGAAAACACCAACATTACAAACAGACATGTTCAATCCCGGGGATCGCACCCGGAACCATTGGTGTTGCAGTCGAGGTCTCATCCGCTACACCAAATGGGTCGTCAATTAAATAAATAAATTATTCATATACCATTTATTAATTTTGTCATTTCATCATCAGCCTACCCTAGTGCTGAAACAGGCCTGACCATATAAAATATGTATAGGAGTTTGTATTGTTGCCCACCACGCAGCCCAGTGCGGATTGGTGACTGCATTAAATAAATTATCAATATATCAATGCTTTGCTAAAACCACAGACATCCGAATATACAATTAGACTGGACAAGCCGCCAAGTTTATAGGCAGTCCCAGTCGCAATTTCTTTTCGGTTCTTACCTGTCAAAAGTTATTATATTTCTTGGTAAATTTACTGATTCATTGCGATGATGGCATGTTAAAATTGCACAGGATGGCATTTTGAAAAAAAAAACGGTAATTTCTTCTTATATTCATGCGTCTTGACTCGTCTCACAGAGCGTAAACTGGCAGCCAGTGTATGCTCGTTGAGCTTACATTTGTCGCACTTTAAACGCGGCTGGCCCCATCTCCTGTATTGGGAAATCTGTGGCTAAAACTGTTCTTTATTATTTTACTGGTGGACAATTTAGCTGCTAATTCACCTGATGTTAAGTAATACAAACACTAATGGACTCTCGCTAATCTGAAACAGTATATGAGTGTATTTCCACACTCTAAAAAGAGATATGCTACTACTATACACGCTCACTGAAAATCAGCGTCAGGGTTCGTTTACATGGTCAAGGCATAGCTGAGTAAGTCCAATTTCTTAGGATATTGTAGCACAGTGGTGTAGTCTTTTTGTTTAAATTTAAGTATGTTACAATGTGTAAAAATAATAAAATACGCTGTGCAATAATAATAATTTTCTTTCATTTAAGATATTTTTGAAAGTCACTGTCTCTAGCATTCTCCAGGAACAAATCAATGAAAAAAATAAATCATAGCATTGTTCGAATTTTTATTGTTAACCCTAGGTTGGACAAATGTCGGCTCGCTTTGCATCTACAAAAGCTGGTGTCGAAATAATTATGTTTGTTTAGAATCGCAACGTACTCGGATGATAGCAACGATGACCTTTGATGAATTGCACTGAATGGACGTCATGATCATTAGGGTGGAACGGATTGTTTGTGAAGCGGTTAGTTTTGGTTGTTTGCTTCTACGATTGTTGGCTCATGTTCTTAATAATAATGCGTATAAATACATTGATGCACCTATGACTGGGTAGTGGGTGGGTGTTGGAGTTGACTTTATTAGCGAAAGGTGGTTGTAATCAAATAAAAATATGTACCGATGTTTCTCGATATTTAGTAGCTTTCGCATTGAAGTTTAATTGACTCGGAAAATAAATATCTTTAAGATAACAACCCAATTTTATGGGTGACTTTACATTTTTTTTATTGAACTGGAGGTAAACGATCAACCGTATGCTCGTTTGCCTCCACCTGATGGTAAGTGACACCGCCGCCCATGAACATTTGCAAGACCTCAACTCAGGTCCCAGAAATGTGTTGCCGGCCCTTTAACTTCTATATCATCATCATTTCAGTTTCATAATTCCACTGCTATACAAATGACTCACCTGACAACTTAAACGTACCTAAACGAGCCCTAGCTGCCAACATCAATCGGCTACCGTCACCATAACTTAATCACAGGACTATCTGGATGTAGATTCAGCTATATTTTTTCCGTTTCGTGGATGACACTCAATAAAACTCCACATCCATCGGCCATAGATTGTTTTCACCTAGTTCAGGCAAAATGTGGATTTTCTCGGCCGTTGTGAAATTTGAGTATATCATATTTGATTTAACTATTTAACTTACCTACTGCCACTTCAACTTGTTAACTCTGCGGTTTATATGAGTCCATGAGAACTTAAGTTATAGTATATCCTCATTTCGGTTCCTATCGCGTAGGAAAGCACCTATTAAATAAGCCTTTAGTGACGATTTTTTTCGATTGATGATAAAAATATATAAGTCACTGTTTAGTATACTATGATCAAGATGAAACATTTTTAGCGTTATGTAATAAGCACTCATCATTCATTCATTCATTACAGCCCAATTATGTCCACTGCTGAACGAAGGCCTCCCCTAATGATTTCCACGCGGACCGATCCCTTGCAGTTGACATCCATCTGCTACCCGCCACCTTAACCAGATCATCCGTCCATCTGGTTGGGGGTCGGCCTACGCTTCGCTTTCCGTTACGTGGACGCCACTCGAGAACCTTTCCGCCCCATCGGCCATCGGTTCTACGCACTATGTGCCCTGCCCACTGCCACTTCAACTTGCTAATCCTCTGGGCTATGTCGGTCACGCTAGTTCTCCTACGGATATCATCGTTTCGGATTTTATCGCGTAGGGAGACACCTAACATAGCCCTCTCCATAGCACGCTGAGCAACCTTGAGTTTATTCAAGAGGCCCTTAGTGAGCGACCACGTTTCGCTTCCGTATGTAATAAGCACTAATATTAAGTTATTTCGGTCTACAAGTGATGAGATCATTAAAATAAATTAACTAAATAATCTTAATTTATCGTCTCGTGAATCTTATTTTAAAGAGTATACAGAAGTTATATCAACAATAAAAACCAAATAAAAGCTAATCAAGCGGACGATTTAAACAAATAAATTGATATTATCAGCTATCGCATAAAACAATCGAGGAAAAAACGGGGCCAAGTCATGTTATATAATTTTATTACCTTGGCTATTAGTTACTAAGGGCTCCCGGTTTGATCCCCGTGCATTACACATAATTATGTGTATGAATATGTCTGTTTGTATTAATCTGGTTGTTTTCTATGTATCATGTATAGAACCATTCATCGTCATCAGCTCATTAAACGTTCCCCCAAAGGGGCACAAGCCTACCCGTATAGGGTGTAGAATAGAGCAGAATCATTAACACCAGCCTTTAAGGAATGCGGTACGCGGTTTTCCTTTAGGAGTCGAACCCATGCCCCCGAATCATGTAGTACAGCGATCATTGGTACACAAATTTACACAAAAATAATAATTATTAAAAAATAAATGTGCTAACCGTTTGGTTAGTACATTTATTTTTTAATAATTTATTTACGTTTTTAAAAAATATTATTTTTTAATAATTTTTTTACGTTTGTAAATGAGTATAAAATCAAGTAGTAATTATCATCTTACTGATTGTACTCAGTCGATATAAAAATCACTTTCTACCACTTTTCTCATTGCATTGTTAAGATTAAATCTGAACGAACTAGATCTGTTTACTTGATTATAATTGGCAGTAACAATAAAGTTACCAACTTAATAATATTTACGATAGTACAATACAGACGGAACTGTCTTGTAAAAATATAAATTTATCGATTGGATCTGACGTATGAAAGACATCAACGCGTTAGATACGCATGCTTTTTAAGTATTTTTGTCAATTAATAAATAATAAATTATTTTAAATATAACTTATAACCACTTACAAAACTAACTCAAAAAACCTTACCCTTACAAAATTAAAATAAATATTCAAGTCAAGTTTTGATTTTTTTTAACGTATCCTTATCGTCTAAACATACTCTCATTTTCTCATCTCATCAAACTAAAGTCCTTTTTAGGCACTGAGTTCCGAGTTCAAGTGCGTAGGCCCAGAAATGAAGGGGGGTAACATTTTAGTTAATAAGTTCCATGCCATTACTAATTGTAGTATGAATAATGTGTTAAAACAATATAATAATAAATTGTGTTTATTGTTGTCCACAAAAATATACATATCACATTTTGCACAAATAATGCAGTAACAAGATCAACAACAGAAAGCAGCTCAGCTTATGCTCATCTGCGACCAGGAACCTCAGACAGCGCTGATTTACAGACGTTATATTTTATTGCTTTACCGTAATGTAGATAACTATGATAGAGCTATGAGTATCAAGAGGTGGCGGTACCAACCAAGCGAATCGTCTGCATCGATGTCATAGTTTTTTACTTATAAATAATTTATAAGTAACGAGATAGTCACACGGATAAAGTCAAGGGAAGTGAACCAATTGACGGTGAGCGTGCGCGCACAAACATCTCCAAGGATACTGCGAATGCAACTTTCCGATGAAACTGTATCAAGCTATCTTTAATATATACAAGAGCTTAATTTTTAATCCGTCCGTTCTTCACTACGAAGTATAAAACAAAGTCGTTATTACTGTCTCTATATTCATATGTATGCTTAAGTCTTTATAACTTCATAACAGATTTTAAAGCGGTTTTATAATAGATAGAGTGATTGAAGGGAAAGGTTTATATTTATAATAGCATTCATTAAATAGTGGAGAAATACTGTTATTTTAGAGGTTTGCGGTTCTACCGTTCCGGCCGGGGCGGCGGGTGCGGCCCTATTATCAGCATCCGACCCGTGCGAAGCCAGGGCGGGTCGCTAGTATATGATACAATTAAGGTCTTTTTAAATAGCATAATAATCATATTAAACGTCTCCTTCTTATCAAGTAGGACAGGTATTGAATTTCATGAAGAATTGTAATGAACATGGTAGCACAGTTTTAAAATAACTTTATGGCCTCTATGACGTAACTTTTAATGTTAGGACCGCCATATTGTTAGCCAGGACTGAATTAGCCCTCTAAAGCATGGAATGATGTTTATTAAATAAATAATATCCACTTACATTCACACAGCATTAGCATTAAACTAAGCAGCATAAGCCTGTGAAATGAATACTAAACAACGGATAAACATACATACTTTTTTTCGTAAATACATACATATACATACATACATAGACAACACCCAGAACCATACAAACAGACATATCTCTACTGCCCGTGGTCGAACCTGGAACCCTTGGTGTAATTGATGACGTCTCAATCATTACACCAGATGGTTCGTCTTCAAATAATTAATTGGTATTACAACTTGAGAGCGTCGGTGGCTCAGTGGTGTGGACTGTCGCCTTTCTACCGGGAGGGCTGAGGTTCAAATCCCGAGACGTACCAATGTGTTTTCGAATTTTCGAAAATATATGTACGTTATCCGACGCTCTTACGGTGAAGGAAAACATCGTGAGGAAACCTTCATGCACGCCTGCGAAGAGATTCGAAGGTTGTGTGTGAAGTCGTCCAATCCGCACTGGGCCCGCGTGGACGACTAAGGCCTAATCACCCTATACGGGTAGGCTCGTGCCCCTCGGTGGGGACGTTTAATGAGCTGATGATGATATTGGTATAAATTAACCACCACAATATTAATCAGCGCATAGATTTAAACCCATAAACTTTGTCTTTATTCTGTAATCACAATCCAGCGTTTTCAACGATTAACTTAGACCTAAAGTAATACATTCAGAAACAAAACATTCAGAGCAAAAACGTAATACTGGTAGCCGAGTTATTAAACTCTTAATGTTTGAGTCACGAATTGGTTTCAACAAAACAATAGCCTACAGTTTAACATTTGAGTCTCTTTTAAAGCATTTTAGTGATATTTAAGAAAATTATAACAAAACTACAACAAAATATAGATAAAAAGGATTGTCTCTAGGTAAGGTCAACAGGCCAAACCACTGAAGCGCTTTTTTTTTCAAAGCATCAAAACTCATATTTTTATGTTATCATAGTTTAGTATTTTAATCGTTTTTTATTATATTTTTGTATATTTTTTGACGTTCATAAGTGCTTTTTGTAAGCCTAATTTGAAATAAATGTTTTTGACTTTGATTTTGACTTAAGTGTGGTCTATTCTTGACGCATCGTTTTTGCACCACATTAGGCACAAGGAAGTTAGAGAAAACTATTAAAATACGATTTGGATTTTCATTGATTCTTCTTCTTCTTATCGATCGATTTGAATTCATAAGTTAATATGAATTAAAGACAAATATATTTATGACTGTAATAAGAATATAATTACTTTCAGTGTTAAGTAAATATATTTTTTATCACATAGGTGTCGCGAGATGCAGCTTTTAAACAAAAACATTTAGCAAAGAATGGACAGCAGCGCTCTATCATAACATCTAAGAGCGCCAGTGGCTCATTGGTGAGGACTGTTGCCTTCCCATTTGGAGGGTGCAGGTTGAAATTCTGCAACGTACCAATGTATTTTCGAAATTATATTAGAGCACAGATGACTTCAGCCTTAAAATATTACACAAATATTACACGAACCTAAGGGAGTTCCAGAGTGGGACTCGAACCTCTACTTAGGGCGTTGCGGGGAGGGCGCGGGTAAGCTAGTATATGTTCGGGGATAAAACCGGCTGCTGCAGAGGACAAGCCTTCCCGTACAGCGTGGCTATGGGGATATGTAGATAAAACAAAATAGTACGAAATATTTGCGTTCTAGTGACTCGCTTTGTAGAGTCTATGTTTCATGAAAAGTTAAACAGTACCGCTTTAAAATTCTGCTTTAGACGTATTATCTATGTAATTTTGTACTGTCAGCAACATGGTTTCATAGTTTAAATAAAAATACATTGCAGCAAATTTTACAAGTTATTACTCGGAAAAAGCGGTATTTTGTCAGTATCAACGACGAGATAAAAGTAACAAAAAAACTATCTGCATAATAAAAAAATGTTAACTATTTATGCTGCTGACTGTACATAAATAAAGTCAGATAAAAATTGCCATACTTACCACCGGTCAGTCTTCCCACAGCACAGTTCACAACAACAGCGAAGTTTTCTCACTTGTCACAAAATTTCGCTCAACACTAAGCGTTATGCACTTTCAATTTTAATTGAAAAATAAAGAGGCGAACCTGTGTCAATGAAAACAAATTATGTCGATATAATTAAAACAAATCGCGTGCTACAGTACTAACAAGAACAGTCTGCTGTCTTTTATCTAACATGTGAAAACACGTTAATTATCATATGTCAAAGCTGTATGATCCCATAGTTCCTGCATTGTATAATCTACACATAACACTGATATAAGAAAAACTAAAGCCGAGAGTTATAACGGAATACATCCAACAATAGTTCTCACGGCGCTAAAACATCTCTTACGCAAAAATTGCACATAATTAGACAAAGTTTTTTTACACCAACATCTATTCGGACATTGTCTATATTTGACAAAACGTTGTTGGTAAACTTATTTTTAATGTGTTATGTGAAAAAATACAATTTAACTATTGTTTACGAGAATCCGAAAAGATAAGGCGGAGGTTATGTAACTATGACAGAGGTCAAATTAAGATTCTAAACTCTTTTTTTTTTTAAATTTTTAAATTAAATTGACAGTGCATAGCGAGTTTTGAAAGAGGATTTAATGCAAAAAAATAAAGTATGCAATACCGATGTCGGTGTGTAGCGCCCGATGATGGTCCGGACGACTGAGCGATGTGCGCACGCGCAGATGGCTTGACGCCGTGGAGGGATGGGTTGGCACACTGTGGCATTGGTAGAAAGTTGGGAGACGCGTGTCAAGGTTGTCTATGGTAAGGGATGGGCATGTTGAAAAAGGCGGGTTAAAAGTGTGCATGTGTGTGTTTAATAATTATAGCTTATCGTGATTATGGTTGTGTGTAAATGTTTTTTTTGCTTACGCATAGCCATATTAAAAAGAAAGTACCTACTCGTATTATTGTTATAATATAAATG
Organism: Leucinodes orbonalis; assembly: GCA_019425675.1. Taxonomy (NCBI): domain Eukaryota; kingdom Metazoa; phylum Arthropoda; class Insecta; order Lepidoptera; family Crambidae; genus Leucinodes; species Leucinodes orbonalis. The sequence goes on from PQWD01000765.1 coordinate 38,960, forward strand.
ATACAAGTCAGAATAAAATGTATGTGTTAACTTAGTCAATAAAAGAATATGCAAATTAAATACAATGTGTAAAACCAAAACGTTTGCTAATTTATTTAGCGCGAAAACATTAATTAACATGTTACTTAGCAATAGGTGTTAGTGTCTATTGTTCGTTTTATAAAGAGGATGAGAAGTTTGAAATTGTTTGAGAAATATCTTAACTTGTAACAAAGTTTTAATTTGGTGATTAATTAATTGTTGGCATTGTGCAGTGCTAACAAGTAAATAATATTTGTAACTACAAACTTTGTTACTCAAATCTCTTCAACGTATTGTAGTCTACTGCCGGGGCATTTTTTTCGAAGTAACTACTGCTATTGGCCGCAGATGGCCTTTACAGCTTCACCGGGCAATTGGCGAGCGCAGATGGCCTTAAACATTTACACAACGAGCCTAAGGGCGTCCCATAGTGGGACACGAACCTCGGTTAATGGCGTTGCGGGGGGAGGGGGAGGTTGGTAGGCTAAAATATGTTTAGGTAGAAAAGCGGCCAAGCACACGCTAGTTACGCTAATAGGGACTGAACCGGGCGCTTACCATCATCTCTTAAAAAAGTATTACTTATAAAAGGACCAAGGGCACGAGCCCACTCGTAAATGGTGCACCTATAGGCCTTAGTCATAAACGCGGGTCTAGTGCGCATGAGCTGACTTCACAAACAACCTTTGAATCACTTCGTAGGCGTGCGCAGGTTTCCTCGCGATGTTTTCTTTCATTTAAAGAGCGTCGAAAAACGTTCATCATAAATTGAAAGACACATGTGGTACGTCGCGGGATTTAAACCTGCATCCTCCAGATCGGAAGGCAACAATCCCGACCAATGAGCCACTGACGCTCCATAAAAAAAAGATAACTTATTTATTAGAATAAACATCAAACCTTAAAGCAAATTTCTTAGAAATGGTCTCGAACAATCATCAATCCAAGATATCTATCAGTCCATTGTTAACATCAATACACAAAGGAAAATAATGCCCTAGGAGCGGTGGCTCATTACAGCGCATNCACAGCATTAGCATTAAACTAAGCAGCATAAGCCTGTGAAATGAATACTAAACAACGGATAAACATACATACTTTTTTTTCGTAAATACATACATATACATACATACATAGACAACACCCAGAACCATACAAACAGACATATCTCTACTGCCCGTTGGTCGAACCTGGAACCCTTGGTGTAATTGATGACGTCTCAATCATTACACCAGATGGTTCGTCTTCAAATAATTGGTGTTACAACTTTCAGTGTCTTAATCATGCTAAAGAAAATTTTACAAAGTGCCTGTAATATGCGTTCTTATTCTATAAAGGCATAAAAATTATATACGAGTAGGTTAAAAGGAACGTTTATCTAGAAGTTCCGGACTTCTAGATAAAACGTAGGAAGGAACTATCTACATTTTTTTTTATTAACTAATTATAAAATGCAAACGCGATCCATTTAATTGTTACTCGTTGTTGGTAGAGCGTCGGTGCTCAATGGTGTGGACTGTCGCCTTTCTACCGGGAGGGCTGAGGTTCAAATCCCGAGACGTACCAATGTGTTTTCGAATTTTCGAAAATATATGTACGTTATCGACGCTCTTACGGTGAAGGAAAACATCGTGAGGAAACCTTCATGCACGCCTGCGAAGAGATTCGAAGGTTGTGTGTGAAGTCGTCCAATCCGCACTGGGCCCGCGTGGACGACTAAGGCCTAATCACCCTATACGGGTAGGCTCGTGCCCCTCGGTGGGGACGTTTAATGAGCTGATGATGATATTGGTATAAATTAACCACCACAATATTAATCAGCGCATAGATTTAAAACCCATAAACTTTGTCTTTATTCTGTAATCACAATCCAGCGTTTTCAACGATTAACTTAGACCTAAAGTAATACATTCAGAAACAAAACATTCAGAGCAAAAACGTAATACTGGTAGCCGAGTTATTAAACTCTTAATGTTTGAGTCACGAATTGGTTTCAACAAAACAATAGCCTACAGTTTAACATTTGAGTCTCTTTTAAAGCATTTTAGTGATATTTAAGAAAATTATTACAAAACTACAACAAAATATAGATAAAAAGGATTGTCTCTAGGTAAGGTCAACAGGCCAAACCACTGAAGCGCTTTTTTTTTCAAAGCATCAAAACTCATATTTTTATGTTATCATAGTTTAGTATTTTAATCGTTTTTTATTATATTTTTGTATATTTTTTGACGTTCATAAGTGCTTTTTGTAAGCCTAATTTGAAATAAATGTTTTTGACTTTGATTTTGACTTAAGTGTGGTCTATTCTTGACGCATCGTCTTTGCATCACATTAGGCACAAGGAAGTTAGAGAAAACTATTAAAATACGAATTGGATTTTCATTGATTTTTCTTCTTTTTATCGATCGATTTGAATTCATAAGTTAATATGAATTAAAGACAAATATATTTATGACTGTAATAAGAATATAATTACTTTCAGTGTTAAGTAAATATATTTTTTTCCACATAGGTGTCGCGAGATGCAGCTTTTAAACAAAAAACATTTAGCAAAGAATGGACAGCAGCGCTCTATCATAACATCTAAGAGCGCCAGTGGCTCATTGGTGAGGACTGTTGCCTTCCCATTTGGAGGGTGCAGGTTGAAATTCTGCAACGTACCAATGTATTTTCGAAATTATATTAGAGCACAGATGACTTCAGCCTTAAAATATTACACAAATATTACACGAACCTAAGGGAGTTCCAGAGTGGGACTCGAACCTCTACTTAGGGCGTTGCGGGGAGGGCGCGGGTAAGCTAGTATATGTTCGGGGAAAAAACCGGCTGCTGCAGAGGACAAGCCTTCCCGTACAGCGTGGCTATGGGGATATGTAGATAAAACAAAATAGTACGAAATATTTGCGCTCTAGTGACTCGCTTTGTAGAGTCTATGTTTCATGAAAAGTTAAACAGTACCGCTTTAAAATTCTGCTTTAGACGTATTATCTATGTAATTTTGTACTGTCAGCAACATGGTTTCATAGTTTAAATAAAAATACATTGCAGCAAACAAGTCAATAATCAACGACGAGATAAAAGTAACAAAAAACTATCTGCATAATAAAAATGTTAACTATTTATGCTGCTGACTGTACATAAATAAAGTCAGATAAAAATTGCCATACTTACCACCGGTCAGTCTTCCCACAGCACAGTTCACAACAACAGCGAAGTTTTCTCACTTGTCACAAAATTTCGCTCAACACTAAGCGTTATGCACTTTCAATTTTAATTGAAAAATAAAGAGGCGAACCTGTGTCAATGAAACAAATTATGTCGATATAATTAAAACAAATCGCGTGCTACAGTACTAACAAGAACAGTCTGTTGTCTTTTATCTAACATGTGAAAACACGTTAATTATCATATGTCAAAGCTGTATGATCCCATAGTTCCTGCATTGTATAATCTACACATAACACTGATATAAGAAAAACTAAAGCCGAGAGTTATAACGGAATACATCCAACAATAGTTCTCACGGCGCTAAAACATCTCTTACGCAAAAATTGCACATAATTAGACAAAGTTTTTTTACACCAACATCTATTCGGACATTGTCTATATTTGACAAAACGTTGTTGGTAAACTTATTTTTAATGTGTTATGTGAAAAAATACAATTTAACTATTGTTTACGAGAATCCGAAAAGATAAGGCGGAGGTTATGTAACTATGACAGAGGTCAAATTAAGATTCTAAACTCATTTTTTTTTAAATTTTTAAATTAAATTGACAGTGCATAGCGAGTTTCAAAGAGGATTTAATGCAAAAAAAATAAAGTATGCAATACCGATTGTCGGTGTGTACCGCGCGAGGTGATGGTCCGCGACGACTGAGCGATGTGCGCACGCGCAGATGGCTTGACGCCGTGGAGGGATGGGTTGGCACACTGTGGCATTGGTAGAAAGTTGGGAGACGCGTGTCAAGGTTGTCTATGGTAAGGGATGGGCATGTTGAAAAAGGCGGGTTAAAAGTGTGCATGTGTGTGTTTAATAATTATAGCTTATCGTGATTATGGTTGTGTGTAAATGTTTTTTTTGCTTACGCATAGCCATATTAAAAAGAAAGTACCTACTCGTATTATTGTTATAATATAAATGATACAAGTCAGAATAAAATGTATGTGTTAACTTAGTCAATAAAAGAATATGCAAATTAAATACAATGTGTAAAACCAAAACGTTTGCTAATTTATTTAGCGCGAAAACATTAATTAACATGTTACTTAGCAATAGGTGTTAGTGTCTATTGTTCGTTTTATAAAGAGGATGAGAAGTTTGAAATTGTTTGAGAAATATCTTAACTTGTAACAAAGTTTTAATTTGGTGATTAATTAATTGTTGGCATTGTGCAGTGCTAACAAGTAAATAATATTTGTAACTACAAACTTTGTTACTCAAATCTCTTCAACGTATTGTAGTCTACTGCCGGGGCATTTTTTTCGAAGTAACTACTGCTATTGGCCGCAGATGGCCTTTACAGCTTCACCGGGCAATTGGCGAGCGCAGATGGCCTTAAACATTTACACAACGAGCCTAAGGGCGTCCCATAGTGGGACACGAACCTCGGTTAATGGCGTTGCGGGGGGAGGGGGAGGTTGGTAGGCTAAAATATGTTAGGTAGAAAAGCGGCCAAGCACACGCTAGTTACGCTAATAGGGACTGAACCGGGCGCTTACCATCATCTCTTAAAAAAGTATTACTTATAAAAGGACCAAGGGCACGAGCCCACTCGTAAATGGTGCACCTATAGGCCTTAGTCATAAACGCGGGTCTAGTGCGCATGAGCTGACTTCACAAACAACCTTTGAATCACTTCGTAGGCGTGCGCAGGTTTCCTCGCGATGTTTTCTTTCATTTAAAGAGCGTCGAAAAAACGTTCATATAAATTTGAAGACACATGTGGTACGTCGCGGGATTTAAACCTGCATCCTCCAGATCGGAAGGCAACAATCCCGACCAATGAGCCACTGACGCTCCATAAAAAAAAGATAACTTATTTATTAGAATAAACATCAAACCTTAAAGCAAATTTCTTAGAAATGGTCTCGAACAATCATCAATCCAAGCTATCTATCAGTCCATTGTTAACATCAATACACAAGGAAAATAATGCCCTAGGAGCGGTGGCTCATTACAGCGCATTGTGCGGGGTCGCGGGTTCAATCCGAGTCCATAAATATATCAGGATAACGCCGAGAAAGCTCTGTCGATACGCGGTAAAGCGTTTTCAATGTAATTTGATATATATTTGAAAGGGCGATTTCACTCGGAAAACGTGGCGGGTCGGTTTGTGATTTTGTTGTGAATTATTTAATATATTCATATAATTAATATGAAGTCTATAAAATAAGACCTTACGACATCCCTAAACGCGTTATCATAAATGAATAATCAAAACTTCTATCGTATCACAATATATTGTTTATAGTTTTAATCCCGCTAAAACAATACGATTTCATAAAATAGCTAGATGATTTACGATTAGCGTATGCAGTTGACATATGCAAGTTAAGGAAACAGCGCAGTGGTAATTTATCGGATGGTTTACCGAAAATTATTTAATATCATCAGCTTTCGAGGGGCACGAGCCTAACCGTATAGGGTGTATGGTCTTAGTCGTCCACGCGGGCCCAGTGCGCCAGATTGGCCGACTTAACACACAACCTTTGAATCTCTTCGCAGGAATACTAGTTTTCCTCACTATGTCTACGTGTAAATAAGAGCATCTAACTGGTCTTGGAAATATTACTAAAAACAATTTTTTTTATTCTTTTGTGAAATTTTGTAGGAAGTACATTTAATACTTATTCTAGAATACTACTTATGACTATTTGTTAGATGACGTACCGATGTTATGCAATAAAAATAAATAAAATAATATAATAATTCCTATAGTTCGTATGCCGCATGTAAAAAAATCTTCATTCTGCAATGGACTTATTAATAAGGCCACAATCAATTTATGTTCTTTATCTACAGGTAATGATGATAAAAATTAAAATAGGGGTTTATTAAATTTTTATTTATTGTACAGTTGTATCCTTATTAACGAAGGCAAAGACGAAGTTAATAATAAAATTATGACGTAGAATAAAAATTATATTGCATCATATTTGTAAATAACACAACAGCTCTGATGTATTTTGAGGAAACAATCTGTAATAAGGCCATGTTTGTGAAGGCAACTGCATAATAATTTAAAATGTTTTCAGGTTAATGCATATAGCTCTTAAATATCTTTATTCGTGCACCAACACTGACTATGGAATTAAGCATAACAAAAAATAAAAATACTAAAGTTTTAATGTGTTTTAATGGCGTTCGTATTTTAAATAATGTGTCAAATTTGCTATTATTAGTTAATTTAATACCAAGGGTTGAAACGGGAGCTAGTATGAAAATTTGACTTCGAATGAATTCAGTATAGGTGGTTACTCCATTGAATTTAATAAAAAATTCGTGACAAAAATATATAGGAAATCACCCCTTAAGGGGGGAAAACGAGATCTGAATGTTGTTAAAGAATTGGGTATTTGGCACCACTAATCGTTGACGCACTTTTTATGAACTGTCAAAAGGAACGTTTCCATATATTTGTATGAGCTAAATTGATATGTGACGTCATTGCTCACTATCATCAATTGACCTAATATTTATTGATTTCAGTGTGTTTAAAATACAATATTACAAATAAACAAAAGTGATCCCTGAAACAACATATAAAATAAGGTGCGCTTTTATAAAAGAAGGTTTGGTATTTTATTGCGAATGGTGGAGAATACCGAATTCACTGATCTTGTGGAGGTGTACTTATAAAATATGGAAAAACAATTGTACTGTGTACCTTTAGAAGGACGGCACTATTTTTTTTACTATAATTTACTAAACCAAACAAAGTTTATTGGCCATATAATATATTGTTACAACAATCTCTGAAAATAATTTCTCTCCTCTAACCTATCACAGTCTCCACAAGCGACTGAAATTTATAAACTGGTTGGAAGAAAATAAAAACAAAAGCTGAAAAAGTCATGGGAAAAATATCTTTCGTGCGCTATATATTTAACTGCTGCCTCAGAACAGAAGAGTTACGGCTGGGATACGAATAGTTTACGGGTACTCGTGAACAATGCAGTGCTTTATGTGTCCCAGAAGAAAGTACTAGTGTTGAGTTTTAAATACCTGCGTAATACCTTTTCTTAAAACTATACTAAATGGCAAGAACATAGGAGCAGATATCAATAAAATATAGGTATTAATTTATGGTATCAACATTAGAATACAAAGAAAGAAAGAAAGAAAAAACATTAATTGACCTCACACAAATAAAAACATATTAAAATTACACAAAAAAAATATAATAAAAATAGTTATTTTTTTTGTACTATAGGTACACAAATATTTTATAAACAAATTATAGGTACCCAAAAAAATATTTTTAACTATAGGTACAGGTACACAGAACAATAATAGATAAGTAAAAGACAAATAGATACGGTCAAAGGGGACCTTTAGCCTAGCCTCAGCATAAGAATAGGTATTATTACGGTTAATTATGATGAAGTAGCAATGTTAAAAGTAAAAATATTGTGTCCTACTTTACTATAGTACTATAATAGTTATTAAGAAATTTTGTTTGACCTCTCATCAATTCGCTATGCCCTTACAGGGCGTCACATGTATACCTACTGGGAAACCTTTATATGTACCACCCCATCTATGTAATGTGACATGCAATAAAAAATTGAATTTGAAGTTTAGACCACATTTGAACTGATCGTTAAAATCCATGCAGTGATTACTTGGGTTACATAGTGAAGTTAGCTTTGCGACGACCCAATGTAATGGTTGAGACGCCGGCTATTACACCAAAGGTTCCGGGTTCGATCCCCAGACAGTACAAACATTTGCGTGCATGAACATGTCTGTTTGTAATGGTCTGGATGTTGTCTATGTAAAATATGTATGTATTTACATACATATTACGCTTAACTTGGGGCTAGATGGCGCTGTGTGGATGTCAGTGGATATTTATTTATTATTTATTTATAGCTTTGTGTGATGTTTCCCGTATGGTTAGGACACTGCAGGTTGAATCAGCAAATTATCTGAAAAGCTACTATCTTAGTATACAAATTTAATATAATTAACACACATCATTTCACATAGCGCCCACGTGGTAAGTTATAGCCTATACAAAGAGATGTTTAAAAAAAAATATCACAGATAAAAAAACATTTCCTTTCCTTTATTGCTTTACGAGTATTTTAATGAGTGATCGTTGGCACATTTAATCTCTAGCAGATCTCCGCTATCTATAGATCACAATTGTTGTGATTTCCTTACAATATAAATTGGATGATTTTCTGTTTTTATCTGAAATTGCGTTCGAATTAGGTTTCGCTCAATCTCTTTGTTATGAAGTGTTTTTATTTCTACCTTGTTGGTCATGTTTCAGTGGCTGTGTCTTATTTGCATCAAAAGTGTATGACTGGTAAAGTTTACTGGGTGGTAGACTCGGTACTGAGTCGTCTAGGTAGGTACCACCGCAGTACCAGATATCGTTCCGTTAAGTAGGAGTGTTCTGCACTTCTGTCTTTCGAAGTGATTTTTTCAGTCAATAACACAAGTCTACATGATACATTCTTAATTCAACAATTTGTCGGTCAGATCGAATTTAATTCTTTAGTATCACTTTTAGGTTAATGGTACATCAGCATTATTAAAGGCCCGTTTAAGTTTAGGATATAACATTTATTGAGTATTACCAACACCACACGAGTTCAAGGACCCGGGACGACAAGCGACAGACACTAATAGCGCGTCTGTCCGTCCGTCACACTGACACGCGATGTCGGTGTTAAAGCGGCGACTGATGTTAGATATCAAAAATGTTAAATAGATTTGTTGACTGATCTGCAACTTTATAGTTCATTCAGGCATTTGTGTGCATCAGTGGCGTGCACTCCATATATGCAAATAAGCAGTGCATACCCTGTGCGTCCAGAAAACCCGAAAATCGCTAACATATTCAATCATCATCATCATCATCAGCTCATTAAACGTCCTCACTAAGGGGCACGAGCCTACCCGTATAGGATGATTAGGCCTTAGTCGTCCACGCGGGCCCAGTGCGGATTGGACGACTTCACACACAACCTTCGAATCTCTTCGCAGGCGTGCATGAAGGTTTCCTCACAATGTTTTCCTTCACCGTAAGAGCGTCGGATAACGTACATATATTATTTTCGAAAATTTGAAACCATAGGTGATCTGCTGTTATCAAAAAAAAACACACAATTGGACAAAAATGTAAATTATTTCTTTTGCGATTAGTGTTTCTCACTTTGCACACTCTACTCATAATATCTGTGCACGCCACTGGTGTGCATGACTGCATGAACGTTTATGTTTGTACCTAAGGTTCTTTATGTGATATAAAGGATCTTTATAGTCCCCTGTTAAGTTTCCAGAATAATTAGAAAGTTGCTAAATTTGTGGCTAGATGTGGAGGGATTTAAAATGAAGGACTGCTGTTGATTGTACTCGTACGGCTTAAATGCTGATCGGTGACATTGATATATTTCCTAAAGGAGTCTCGGTACCCAACTCATAAAATAAATATATGTTTCAATTAAGAAACAAATTTTCTTTATGGATCAATGAAAATAAAAAAGTGCATAGTTCGTGTGGACAATGTGGGTCGCTGCCTCATTGGGAGCAAAAATATCAGCGCCAAAAATTGGAAAATAATAAATTAATAATAAATGTCTACTGACATTCACACAGCGCCATCTGCATAAGCATTAATCTGTAATATAGGTACTAAACAACGGATAAACAAACTTAAATACTATTTTTTGTAAATTCATACTCATATGTATGTACACACACGAACACACCCAGACCAATACAAGCAGAGTAGTTCATGCACGTAAATGTTGTAGTGCCTGGAGACCTTGAACCCTTGTTGTAGCAACGTCAACGCCAACGTCTCAACCATTACACCAAATGGGTAGTCAAATTGGTAGCGGTCTGCGCCTTTACATTCTTCTGTGATTATAATTTGCTTAAATAGTAATTTGTTTACACCCGTCAACATCAAAATGTGGCAACAAGACGAGGCAACGCCGACATTAATTTTATGATTGTAAATTATTTTGTTTTAATTAAATCAACTCCAGCGGTTTGAGACTGCTAACCGCCAATGTCACCAAATTTTATGTTTAAAAAATAACTGTTATTATCAAAATATTGTTCATTAAAATTGCGTGCGTTTGCCCTTGGTGTTGGAACTTCGTGATTCTTCCTTGCATTTTTAATTGTACACTTGTTTTAATTGGCGGATTGCGGCCTTATGGTTTTAATAGATGCATTTTTAATGGAAAGTTTTGTAATTGTTACAAAATTATAATGAAAGGGTTGCATTTCAAAATGTTCCTTAACACGACGAAAATATATATTAGGGTTATTCTAAGGTAAACAAATACTGATAATAATACTGAATTGATGATGTAAATGCATATATATATATGCGTACTATGTAGGATGAAGGAGATGCTTTTACCCACGTACACTACCGAAGTTTTAACATTTGATCTTACTTGCAGAGTTCACTAAGTCAAAACAGTTTTAAACTTCTTTCATTAATTCAGCCACAGTCTAAAATACCTAGTACACTTCATGAAAGTACATTTTATTGCTAGCATATAAAAGGATGTAGTAGATCGTTGTAGAAAGTCTGGGAAGTAGGCTTCGGATCAAAGCTGATAGCATCGCATCCGCGTCCCGTATATCCTTTAAGTTTGCTCACTCGAGACTGTGTGAAAGAAAACGCTCTACGTGGAATCTCTAGGGTTGGCAGAAAAGTAATAAAATATCCGTACTAATATTATAAATGCAAAAGTGATTGTGTCTGTTTGTATTTCACGTAAAAATGGAGCAACGAATCGATGTGTTTTTAAGTGGATATGAATTGATGGAGTCTACTTTTTGTTTCTTTTTAATTCCTCACTTACCTAAAATGCGGGCTGGAGGTTTGTATGCAGTTAACATGCATTTTTTTTCTGCCTCGTACCCCATATAATACGGGCTGAAATTTAGCTTAGCGGGCTTTACACAAGGTTGGCTAAAGTTAGGACCCTGAAATCGGTAGGTACACACACAGACTTTGCTACTTACTAAAAATACCTGCTTCTATCTATCTATCTATTCAACATATCGCAGTCCACCGCTGGACATAGGTCTCCTCTATTTTGCGCCAGATTATCCGGTTCCTCCGCTTTCTCATCCACCCCTCCCCAGCGACCTAATCTGTAGCCTACGCTACGCTTGCCAAGACGCGGTCTCCACTTCAATACCTGCTTAATTTATTTTAATTTCCTTCATCCCCTTAAATTGGGAATGAAAATGCCTGCTGATTCTCTCATTAACGTAACTACCAGGGCACAAATCAAAATCGCAGTCCGTTACACACCCTAATCAATCCGCATTGGACTCGCTTGGTGATACGGGCCTTTTGGAGTCAAATGCTTGATGAGTTTCTTGCCGGGTCTTTCCTCAGTGAACCTAACTTTCCGAACTCGGTGGTAGATCAAACTAGCCTTAAAATATATTTTAATTTGACGATTCAAAGTGTCTTGTTAAAGACTTAATTGAATAAAGATTATTTAACTTTCCATTTCATTTCAAATTTCAATTTCATTTTCACTTCATGAAAGTACAATTTGGCTTTTGCAATTTCGCAAAAAAAAAATAATAATAATTTTATTTATACTTATGTGAAACAATTATTTCATAATTTTTAAAGGTATAAACAAAATACATGTAGACTACAATAGGTTAAACAAAGAGACAAGTACGTAAATTTTCGTAACTCAGCCCTAGATAGGTATACAATTCTATCCTACAGTAGGAGGCAGCAATTGTGTAACCGATGAAACGTGAGATTCGCAAACTAAAGATGGGAGGGAATGGGCGGAGGCTGTATCAACATCAGTTTATTTGAAATTAGATTTTATCGATGGGCTAAAGGTCAATAACCCTTTATCACTTTTACCCTTGTACGATATGTATTGATTGTCTATGATATTATTTTTTATTTCCTAGATTGGCAAATGAGTAGACGCATCAAATGATATTCTAGGTTATGTGCTCAAGGTATTGTTGGATGAATCAAAGAGCTGTCGTAAACTTTAAAAAAATCAAATGACGTCTGATAATTTCAGGAATTTTATATCTCTGCGCTGTCTAAGAAAGTATATTGAACCTACATGTGACTTATATTTAACATACATTATTTCGATCCAAAGGCAGGTCAAACATTTGTGTAATTGTCTGTTTGTATTTAAAGAAGAAAGAAAGAAACGCTATTTATTGACCTTTTACAAAAAAGAAACAATAGAAAATTATTACATAATATTTAGCACTTATATCTTAAAATCAAAACTAAAAAAATGAAATAGGTCAAAGGGTTCCGCCTTAGCTTTAGCCATTGCGACTCTATAAAAAAAGCATCGCAATAGCGCCGATATTCTGACGAATTCCTATTATCCTGATAATAAAAGCATTTTTCAAAGGGTCAGGGTGTTTCTATGTATTATATGTATGTTTTTACAAAACTTTATATTATATAGGTATTAGAAGTTATATATTTTACACAGGAATATACTTATTTAATATGCACCATAAAAACAAATAACCATCGCGTGCCTAACGGCAAATGACACCCTACTAATTACTATGAAAAAGAACTCATAATGCGTTCAAATCATATCTAATCAAGGAATTCGACCTAAATCTACGTCTGCCTTGGCGTGCTAGAGTATACGAATAACTTAAACACAATAAGACTGGTCTCGATTCTACTTAGCAAAAACGTGTTGGATATTATTTTACTCACCTTCTAGATGTGGGAACGTTGAAATAGGGATGTGCCTGCAATGTTCGAATGTCGATGTTTTTAATACTGCAGTGATTTGTAGTATAGATATAATGGGTCCTATAATATCTTTGGTACCAACCTGTGTATATGTGTTGGTACAATATGTGTGTATGGGAGATAATAAATATTGCGAAATTCTGATTTCACAGTAGGTGTCATATATTTAATAAATACTTAGACTTTTCTAACCTTTTTTATGCAGCGAAATATTGTTAGATTTTATTATGTTTTTGAAAGCATGTTTACATGATTTCAACTAAAGGTTCAGTCCACTGCTGTACAGTAGAACTATTCGTGTAAAGTTGAGATACTGGCTGGATTAAAAAAAATTGAAATAAAATGTTTTTCATATTTGCTTTACAAACGGAATGTTTATTGGCAATTAGTGGTACCAATTATTCCTTAAATATACAATTTTACATGCATTCTATATATAATGAACACGACGTAAAACATCTCAATACCCAAACTATCCTTATAATGATTCCAATATTTTTTTTATTACCTGATATAAAGGCAGTAATAAATACGGTTGTTTATTATCTAACATCGTAACGTCGCAGTAATGTAAGAAATATAAGGAAATAAATCATTTTGGCAAATCCTAAAGCGTTGCGCCGTTGATTAGTAGGTCACTTCTTATAGTAAATTTTATCGATACTTTGCCAATGCCATTCTCGAGATAATAACACGCAAGGCGCATCACTACTCACGAAAACCGTTCTCAGCGTTGACACGGATCCCGGCGCGGGCGCAGCGTAATCATTGTTATTATGGCATTTTTGTCGTGACGCAAGCGATGCTGCGGGAAGATGCGCGCACTTTTTACTTCACTTACTGGCTTTATTAGTGCGGATTGTAAGGCTTAGATTAGCTTTTACCAGTTTAAATAAAACTATTGATGTTCATAAATTTAATGTTAGTAAAATAATGCATTTTACATTTCAGCCGACATTAGAGGCCTAACAGAATATTATCTTATTTTTTCTCTGGTCAAAACTTGTATGTAAATCGTTTTTAGTGATAGGATTTTAGGCGATTATTGTTCAACCATAATAATAGAGATTCTGAACAAACAAGTGTTTATTTATTCACTTATAGCTAGGCGCTTAATACTTTGTTACTTGAAGGGACAAAATTGCTTGGGAGACTTTATTCAATTCCTTGTGGTGGAAAGATGTCAAGTCAAAGATTGCAGTTCTTTTACCGTATGTTTTTATGTTTAAATACCCCATCTATCCATCTTCTAAGTTCCCATCGTATGTCGCGGTTGTATGTTGTTGATACAGATATCTAAAACTGTTCGGCCCCAGTACACAAACAGTTCCAAATTAGTTACGAGAAAATACCTCACAATGAAAGCGCCATAACGGCAATGTGAACAAAAGCTTAGCAACAATACGCGTGATGATTGTTATAACTTGATTATACAACGATGGATTATGCTGATCCATCACATCGAGTTAAACACCGTTGTTAATTTTATATGGCACATAACTCATCGGTTGGCCAACGAGATGTTTTATGAAGTCTTCTCTCTAACCTTGGCGATTATGAAAAATTACTCAGTGATTACAAGGTCGATGAATAATTGACCAATGGTACTGCAATCAATCAGAAAATTATCATCCAACAATGACTATTATAGGTTGAATATTATTATAGGTTGAATGAAATTTATATTGTTATTTTTTTATTCAATTCAGTCAATAACAATAAATAATATTTAATAAGGGCTTTTTTTGTATGGTGAATTTTTTTAAATCAGCAGGTTGCTTAACGAAATTGCTAATATATAATAATGCCAGGCTACTGTCGACTTTAATTATTATTTCGTTAACTTAAAGGGGAAACCAAAGATTATAGAACAACTTAACCCTTTCGCCAAATCGGTCGTCAAACAAGACATCACCACAGCCCCAAAACTCAGTAGTTTCAAAACACAAACTCCCGGTCAAGGGCGCCCTCATAAGCTTTCAGCCTAATCGTCCAATTAAGCTGGCGCTTCACGCCCACCTTAGTCCAAGTGAAATGGACCACAATGAAAGCTAATTCAGCCATCCCGCACAATAGGGAGTTATCTGCTTTGTGCAGCGTGAGGCAACAATTCCTACGCGATATGGCCATGATTACTGCAATTCCAATTGAATTGTTACTAATTTTAATATGTATGAGCATGTATGGAGACACATACATACAACTTTTGATTGCAAACATCACCAGCTTCTGGACATCGTGCCGATTAAAACATTTTTTAACATATTACAAAGATCGATCTATGATATAGGTAAGTGAATAAATATTTCTTTAAATTAATTGAATAATACTGTCAATATTAATTAAGACAACATTTAATTTAATGACACCAAATTAAATCGAATTTAGTAAAGTGTAAAATGGAACAGATAACTGCTATAAGTCAAATAAATAAATAACTTTAGCAATAAGAGATATTGTCTCTCTTTCCCCATATTACAACATTCATCAAGTATATCAATTGTTTCGCGGTATATTAGTTACGAATA